>CAWVNZ010002268.1:0-28039 GCA_963930735.1 Dioctria linearis | reverse complement strand
GGCTTTAAGATGCAAAAAACCGATCCGGATCGGTAAGGTAGTTTTCGAAATAAGCAGGTTTTTGTAAGTTGACGACAAAATGTCAAATTACAGGTGCTGTATGAATGACGTCATAACTAAGGAACTAGCTGTCGCTTCTTGACAGTTGATGGCTTTTTGAACGCAGATGAGTGCTGCTGTCAGATGCAAAAAACCGGATCCGGATCGGTAAGGCAGTTTTCGAGATACGCAGGTTTTTGTATGTTGTCGACAAATGTCAAATTACAGGTGCTTATGAATGACGTCATAACTAAGGAACTATCTGTCACTTCTTGACAGTTTATGGCTTGTTGGACGCGCAGAGCGCTGGCTTTCAGATGCAAAAAAACCGGATCCGGATCGGTAAGGTAGTTTTCGAGATAAGCAGGTTTTTGTAAGTTGACGACAAATGTCTGTATGAATGACGTCATAACTAAGGAACTAGCTGTCACTTCTTGACAGTTGATGGCTTGTTGGACGCGCATGAGTGCTGGCTTTCAGATGCAAAAAACCGGATCCGGATCGTAAGGTAGTTTTCGAGATAAGCAGGTTTTGTAAGTTGACGACAAAATTTCAGTTACAGTTGCTGTATGAATGACGTCATAACTAAGGAACTAGCTGTCGCTTCTTGACAGTTGATGGCTTTTTGATCGCAGATGAGTGCTGGCTTTCAGATGCAAAAAACCGGATCCGGATCGGTAAGGTAGTTTTCGAGATAAGCAGGTTTTAGTAAGTTGACGACAAAATTTCCAGTTATAGGTGCTGATGAATGACGTCATAACTAAGGAACTAGCTGTCACTTCTTGACAGTTGATGTGCTTGTAGGACGCGCATGAGTGCTGGCTTTCGGATGCAAAAAACCGGATTCGGATCGGTAAGGTAGTTTTCGATATAAGCAGGTTTTGATAAGTTGACGACAAAATTCCAGTTACAGGTGCTGTATGAATGACGTCATAACTAAGGAACTAGGTGTCACTTCTTGACAGTTGATGGCTTGTTGGACGCGCATGAGTGCTGGCTTTCAGATGCAAAAAACCGGATCCGGATCGGTAAGGTAGTTTTCGAGATAAGCAGGTTTTTGTAAGTTGACGACAAAATTTCCAGTTACAGGTGCTGTATGAATGACGTCATAACTAAGGAACTAGCTGTCACTTCTTGACAGTTGATGGCTTTTTGGACGCACATGAGTGCTGGCTTTCAGATGCAAGAAAACCGGATCCGGATCGGTAAGGTAGTTTTCGAGATACGCAGGTTTTTGTATGTTGACGACAAAATTTCCAGTTACAGTGCTGTATGAATGACGTCATAACTAAGGAACTAGCTGTCACTTCTTGACAGTTTATGGCTTGTTGGACGCGCATGAGCGCTGGCTTTCAGATGCAAAAAAACCGGATCCGGATCGGTAAGGTATTTTCGAGATACGCGGGTTTTTGTAAGTTGACGACAAAATGTCTGTATGAATGACGTCATAACTAAGAACTAGCTGTCACTTCTTGACAGTTGATGGCTTGTTGGACGCGCATGAGTGCTGGCTTTCGGATGCAAAAAACCGGATCCGGATCGGTAAGGTAGTTTTCGAGATACGCAGGTTTTTGTAAGTTGTCGACAAATGTCCAATTACAGGTCCTGTATGAATGACGTCATAACTAAGGAACTAGCTGTCACTTCTTGACAGTTGATGGCTTGTTGACGCGCATAAGTGCTGGCTTTAAGATGCAAAAAACCGGATCCGGATCGGTAAGGTAGTTTTCGAAATAAGCAGGTTTTGTAAGTTGACGACAAAATGTCAAATTACAGGTGCTGTATGAATGACGTCATAACTAAGGAACTAGCTGTCGCTTCTTGACAGTTGATGCTTTTTGAACGCAGATGAGTGCTGGCTGTCAGATGCAAAAAACCGGATCCGGATCGTAAGGCAGTTTTAGAGATACGCAGGTTTTTGTATGTTGTCGACAAAATGTCTGTATGAATGACGTCATAACTAAGGAACTAGCTGTCACTTCTTGACAGTTGATGGCTTGTTGGACGCGCATGAGTGCTGGCTTTCAGATGCAAAAAACCGGATCCGATCGGTAAGGTAGTTTCGAGATAAGCAGGTTTTGTAAGTTGACGACAAAATTTCCAGTTACAGGTGCTGTATGAATGACGTCATAACTAAGGAACTAGCTGTCACTTCTTGACAGTTTATGGCTTGTTGGACGCGCATGAGTGCTGGTTTTCGGATGCAAAAAGCCGGATCCGGATCGGTAAGGTAGTTTTCGAGATAAGCAGGTTTTTGTAAGTTGACGACAAAATTTCCAGTTATAGGTGCTGAATGAATGACGTCATAACTAAGGAACTAGCTGTCACTTCTTGACAGCTGATGGCTTGTTGGACGCGCATGAGTGCTGGCTTTCAGATGCAAAACCCGATCCGGATCGGTAAAGTAGTTTTCGAGATACGCAGGTTTTTGTAAGTTGTCAACAAAATGTCCAATTACATGTCCTGTATGAATGACGTCATAACTAAGGAACTAGCTGTCACTTCTTGACAGTTTATGGCTTGCTGGACGCGCATGAGCGCTGGCTTTCAGATGCAAAAAACCGGATCCGGATCGGTAAGGTAGGTTTCGAGATAAGCAGGTTTTTGTAAGTTGACGACAAAATGTCTGTATGAATGACGTCATAACTAAGGAACTAGCTGTCACTTCTTGACAGTTGATGGCTTGTTGGACGCGCATGAGTGCTGGCTTTCAGATGCAAAAAACCGGATCCGGATCGGTAAGGTAGTTTTCGAGATAAGCAGGTTTTTGTAAGTTGACGACAAAATTTCCAGTTACAGGTGCTGTATGAATGACGTCATAACTAAGGAACTAGCTGTCACTACTTGACAGTTTATGGCTTGTTGGACGCGCATGAGCGCTGGCTTTCAGATGCAAAAAACCGGATCCGGATCGGTAAGGTAGTTTTCGAGATAAGCAGGTTTTTGTAAGTTGACGACAAAATGTCTGTATGAATGACGTCATAACTAAGGAACTAGCTGTCACTTCTTGACAGTTGATGGCTTGTTGGACGCGCATGAGTGCTGGCTTTCAGATGCAAAAAGCCGGATCCGGATCGGTAAGGTAGTTTTCGAGATAAGCAGGTTTTTGTAAGTTGACGACAAAATTTCCAGTTACAGGTGCTGTATGAATGACGTCATAACTAAGGAACTAGGTGTCACTTCTTGACAGTTGATGGCTTGTTGGACGCGCATGAGTGCTGGCCTTCAGATGCAAAAAACCGGATCCGGATCGGTAAGGTAGTTTTCGAGATAAGCAGGTTTTTGTAAGTTGACGCAAAATTTCCAGTTACAGGTGCTGTATGAATGACGTCATAACTAAGGAACTAGCTGTCGCTTCTTGACAGTTGATGGCTTTTTGAACGCAGATGAGTGCTGGCTGTCAGATGCAGAAAACCGGATCCGGATCGGTAAGGCAGTTTTCGAGATACGCAGGTTTTTGTATGTTGTCGACAAAATGTCAAATTACAGGTGCTGTATGAATGACGTCATAACTAAGGAACTAGCTGTCATTTCTTGACAGTTGATGGCTTGTTGGACGCGCATGAGTGCTGGCTTTCGGATGCAAAAAACCGGATTCGGATCGGTAAGGTAGTTTTCGAGATAAGCAGGTTTTGATAAGTTGACGACAAAATTTCCAGTTACAGGTGCTGTATGAATGACGTCATAACTAAGGAACTAGGTGTCACTTCTTGACAGTTGATGGCTTGTTGGACGCGCATGAGTGCTGGCTTTCAGATGCAAAAAACCGGATCCGGATCGGTAAGGTAGTTTTCGAGATAAGCAGGTTTTTGTAAGTTGACGACAAAATTTCCAGTTACAGGTGCTGTATGAATGACGTCATAACTAAGGAACTAGGTGTCACTCCTTGACAGTTGATGGCTTGTTGGACGCGCATGAGTGCTGGCTTTCAGATGCAAAAAACCGGATCCGGATCGGTAAGGTAGTTTTCGAGATAAGCAGGTTTTTGTAAGTTGACGACAAAATTTCCAGTTACAGGTGCTGTATGAATGACGTCATAACTAAGGAACTAGCTGTCGCTTCTTGACAGTTGATGGCTTTTTGATCGCAGATGAGTGCTGGCTTTCAGATGCAAAAAACCGGATCCGGATCGGTAAGGTAGTTTTCGAGATAAGCAGGTTTTTGTAAGTTGACGACAAAATTTCCAGTTATAGGTGCTGAATGAATGACGTCATAACTAAGGAACTAGCTGTCATTTCTTGACAGTTGATGGCTTGTAGGACGCGCATGAGTGCTGGCTTTCGGATGCAAAAAACCGGATTCGGATCGGTAAGGTAGTTTTCGAGATAAGCAGGTTTTGATAAGTTGACGACAAAATTTCCAGTTACAGGTGCTGTATGAATGACGTCATAACTAAGGAACTAGGTGTCACTTCTTGACAGTTGATGGCTTGTTGGACGCGCATGAGTGCTGGCTTTCAGATGCAAAAAACCGGATCCGGATCGGTAAGGTAGTTTTCGAGATAAGCAGGTTTTTGTAAGTTGACGACAAAATTTCCAGTTACAGGTGCTGTATGAATGACGTCATAACTAAGGAACTAGCTGTCACTTCTTGACAGTTGATGGCTTTTTGGACGCACATGAGTGCTGGCTTTCAGATGCAAGAAACCGGATCCGGATCGGTAAGGTAGTTTTCGAGATACGCAGGTTTTTGTATGTTGACGACAAAATTTCCAGTTACAGGTGCTGTATGAATGACGTCATAACTAAGGAACTAGCTGTCACTTCTTGACAGTTTATGGCTTGTTGGACGCGCATGAGCGCTGGCTTTCAGATGCAAAAAACCGGATCCGGATCGGTAAGGTATTTTCGAGATACGCGGGTTTTTGTAAGTTGACGACAAAATGTCTGTATGAATGACGTCATAACTAAGGAACTAGCTGTCACTTCTTGACAGTTGATGGCTTGTTGGACGCGCATGAGTGCTGGCTTTCAGATGCAAAAAAACCGGATCCGGATCGGTTAGGTAGTTTTCGAGATACGCAGGTTTGTGTATGTTGTCGACAAAATGTCCAATTACAGGTCCTGTATGAATGACGTCATAACTAAGGAACTAGCTGTCACTTCTTGACAGTTGATGGCTTGTTGGACGCGCATGAGTGCTGGCTTTCAGATGCAAAAAACCGGATCCGGATCGGTAAGGTAGTTTTCGAGATAAGCAGGTTTTGATAAGTTGACGACATAATTTCCAGTTACAGGTGCTGTATGAATGACGTCATAACTAAGGAACTAGCTGTCACTTATTGACAGTTGATGGCTTTTTAGATGCGCATGAGTGCTGGCTTTAAGATGCAAAAAACCGGATCCGGATCGGATAGGTGGTTTTCGAGATAAGCAGGTTTTTGTAAGTTGACGACAAAATGTCCAGTTACAGGTGCTGCATGAATGACGTCATAACTAAGGAACTAGCTGTCACTTCTTGACAGTTGATGGCTTGTTGGACGCGCATGAGTGCTGGTTTTCGGATGCAAAAAGCCGGATCCGGATCGGTAAGGTAGTTTTCGAGATAAGCAGGTTTTTGTAAGTTGACGACAAAATTTCCAGTTATAGGTGCTGAATGAATGACGTCATAACTAAGGAACTAGCTGTCACTTCTTGACAGCTGATGGCTTGTTGGACGCGCATGAGTGCTGGCTTTCAGATGCAAAACCCGGATCCGGATCGGTAAAGTAGTTTTCGAGATACGCAAGTTTTTGTAAGTTGTCAACAAAATGTCCAATTACATGTCCTGTATGAATGACGTCATAACTAAGGAACTAGCTGTCACTTCTTGACAGCTGATGACTTGTTGGACGCGCATGAGTGCTGGCTTTCGGATGCAAAAAACCGGATCCGGATCGGTAAGGTAGTTTTCGAGATACGCAGGTTTTTGTAAGTTGTCGACAAAATGTCCAATTACAGGTCCTGTAT
The DNA here is from genome assembly GCA_963930735.1 of Dioctria linearis. Lineage (NCBI taxonomy): Eukaryota > Metazoa > Arthropoda > Insecta > Diptera > Asilidae > Dioctria > Dioctria linearis. The sequence goes on along the minus strand of CAWVNZ010002268.1, from coordinate 22,052 downwards.
GAATGACGTCATAACTAAGGAACTAGCTGTCACTTCTTGACAGTTGATGGCTTTTTGGACGCACATGAGTGCTGGCTTTCAGATGCAAGAAACCGGATCCGGATCGGTAAGGTAGTTTTCGAGATACGCAGGTTTTTGTATGTTGACGACAAAATTTCCAGTTACAGGTGCTGTATGAATTACGTCATAACTAAGGAACTAGCTGTCACTTCTTGACAGTTTATGGCTTGTTGGACGCGCATGAGCGCTGGCTTTCAGATGCAAAAAACCGGATCCGGATCGGTAAGGTATTTTCGAGATACGCGGGTTTTTGTAAGTTGACGACAAAATGTCTGTATGAATGACGTCATAACTAAGGAACTAGCTGTCACTTCTTGACAGTTGATGGCTTGTTGGACGCGCATGAGTGCTGGCTTTCAGATGCAAAAAACCGGATCCGGATCGGTTAGGTAGTTTTCGAGATACGCAGGTTTGTGTATGTTGTCGACAAAATGTCCAATTACAGGTCCTGTATGAATGACGTCATAACTAAGGAACTAGCTGTCACTTCTTGACAGTTGATGGCTTGTTGGACGCGCATGAGTGCTGGCTTTCAGATGCAAAAAACCGGATCCGGATCGGTTAGGTAGTTTTCGAGATAAGCAGGTTTTGATAAGTTGACGACAAAATTTCCAGTTACAGGTGCTGTATGAATGACGTCATAACTAAGGAACTAGCTGTCACTTCTTGACAGTTGATGGCTTTTTAGATGCGCATGAGTGCTGGCTTTAAGATGCAAAAAACCGGATCCGGATCGGATAGGTGGTTTTCGAGATAAGCAGGTTTTTGTAAGTTGACGACAAAATGTCCAGTTACAGGTGCTGCATGAATGACGTCATAACTAAGGAACTAGCTGTCACTTCTTGACAGTTGATGGCTTGTTGGACGCGTATGAGTGCTGGTTTTCGGATGCAAAAAGCCGGATCCGGATCGGTAAGGTAGTTTTCGAGATAAGCAGGTTTTTGTAAGTTGACGACAAAATTTCCAGTTATAGGTGCTGAATGAATGACGTCATAACTAAGGAACTAGCTGTCACTTCTTGACAGCTGATGGCTTGTTGGACGCGCATGAGTGCTGGCTTTCAGATGCAAAACCCGGATCTGGATCGGTAAAGTAGTTTTCGAGATACGCAGGTTTTTGTAAGTTGTCAACAAAATGTCCAATTACATGTCCTGTATGAATGACGTCATAACTAAGGAACTAGCTGTCACTTCTTGACAGCTGATGACTTGTTGGACGCGCATGAGTGCTGGCTTTCGGATGCAAAAAACCGGATCCGTATCGGTAAGGTAGTTTTCGAGATATGCAGGTTTTTGTAAGTTGTCGACAAAATGTCCAATTACAGGTCCTGTATGAATGACGTCATAACTAAGGAACTAGCTGTCACTTCTTGACAGTTGATGGCTTGTTGGACGCGCATAAGTGCTGGCTTTAAGATGCAAAAAACCGGATCCGGATCGGTAAGGTAGTTTTCGAAATAAGCAGGTTTTTGTAAGTTGACGACAAAATGTCAAATTACAGGTGCTGTATGAATGACGTCATAACTATGGAACTAGCTGTCGCTTCTTGACAGTTGATGGCTTTTTGAACGCAGATGAGTGCTGGCTGTCAGATGCAAAAAACCGGATCCGGATCGGTAAGGCAGTTTTCGAGATACGCAGGTTTTTGTATGTTGTCGACAAAATGTCAAATTACAGGTGCTGTATGAATGACGTCATAACTAAGGAACTAGCTGTCACTTCTTGACAGTTTATGGCTTGTTGGACGCGCATGAGCGCTGGCTTTCAGATGCAAAAAACCGGATCCGGATCGGTAAGGTAGTTTTCGAGATAAGCAGGTTTTTGTAAGTTGACGACAAAATGTCTGTATGAATGACGTCATAACTAAGGAACTAGCTGTCACTTCTTGACAGTTGATGGCTTGTTGGACGCGCATGAGTGCTGGCTTTCAGATGCAAAAAACCGGATCCGGATCGGTAAGGTAGTTTTCGAGATAAGCAGGTTTTTGTAAGTTGACGACAAAATTTCCAGTTACAGGTGCTGTATGAATGACGTCATAACTAAGGAACTAGCTGTCACTTCTTGACAGTTTATGGATTGTTGGACGCGCATGAGCGCTGGCTTTCAGATGCAAAAAACCGGATCCGGATCGGTAAGGTAGTTTTCGAGATAAGCAGGTTTTTGTAAGTTGACGACAAAATGTCTGTATAAATGACGTCATAACTAAGGAACTAGCTGTCACTTCTTGACAGTTGATGGCTTGTTGGACGCGCATGAGTGCTGGCTTTCAGATGCAAAAAGCCGGATCCGGATCGGTAAGGTAGTTTTCGAGATAAGCAGGTTTTTGTAAGTTGACGACAAAATTTCCAGTTACAGGTGCTGTATGAATGACGTCATAACTAAGGAACTAGGTGTCACTTCTTGACAGTTGATGGCTTGTTGGACGCGCATGAGTCCTGGCTTTCAGATGCAAAAAACCGGATCCGGATCGGTAAGGTAGTTTTCGAGATAAGCAGGTTTTTGTAAGTTGACGCAAAATTTCCAGTTACAGGTGCTGTATGAATGACGTCATAACTAAGGAACTAGCTGTCGCTTCTTGACAGTTGATGGCTTTTTGAACGCAGATGAGTGCTGGCTTTCAGATGCAAAAAACCGGATCCGGATCGGTAAGGTATTTTTCGAGATAAGCAGGTTTTTGTAAGTTGACGACAAAATTTCCAGTTATAGGTGCTGAATGAATGACGTCATAACTAAGGAACTAGCTGTCATTTCTTGACAGTTGATGGCTTGTAGGACGCGCATGAGTGCTGGCTTTCGGATGCAAAAAACCGGATTCGGATCGGTAAGGTAGTTTTCGATATAAGCAGGTTTTGATAAGTTGACGACAAAATTTCCAGTTACAGGTGCTGTATGAATGACGTCATAACTAAGGAACTAGGTGTCACTTCTTGACAGTTGATGGCTTGTTGGACGCGCATGAGTGCTGGCTTTCAGATGCAAAAAACCGGATCCGGATCGGTAAGGTAGTTTTCGAGATAAGCAGGTTTTTGTAAGTTGACGACAAAATTTCCAGTTACAGGTGCTGTATGAATGACGTCATAACTAAGGAACTAGCTGTCACTTCTTGACAGTTGATGGCTTTTTGGACGCACATGAGTGCTGGCTTTCAGATGCAAGAAACCGGATCCGGATCGGTAAGGTAGTTTTCGAGATACGCAGGTTTTTGTATGTTGACGACAAAATTTCCAGTTACAGGTGCTGTATGAATGACGTCATAACTAAGGAACTAGCTGTCACTTCTTGACAGTTTATGGCTTGTTGGACGCGCATGAGCGCTGGCTTTCAGATGCAAAAAACCGGATCCGGATCGGTAAGGTATTTTCGAGATACGCGGCTTTTTGTAAGTTGACGACAAAATGTCTGTATGAATGACGTCATAACTAAGGAACTAGCTGTCACTTCTTGACAGTTGATGGCTTGTTGGACGCGCATGAGTGCTGGCTTTCAGATGCAAAAAACCGGATCCGGATCGGTTAGGTAGTTTTCGAAATACGCAGGTTTGTGTATGTTGTCGACAAAATGTCCAATTACAGGTCCTGTATGAATGACGTCATAACTAAGGAACTAGCTGTCACTTCTTGACAGTTGATGGCTTGTTGGACGCGCATGAGTGCTGGCTTTCAGATGCAAAAAACCGGATCCGGATCGGTAAGGTAGTTTTCGAGATAAGCAGGTTTTGATAAGTTGACGACAAAATTTCCAGTTACAGGTGCTGTATGAATGACGTCATAACTAAGGAACTAGCTGTCACTTCTTGACAGTTGATGGCTTTTTAGATGCGCATGAGTGCTGGCTTTAAGATGCAAAAAACCGGATCCGGATCGGATAGGTGGTTTTCGAGATAAGCAGGTTTTTGTAAGTTGACGACAAAATGTCCAGTTACAGGTGCTGCATGAATGACGTCATAACTAAGGAACTAGCTGTCACTTCTTGACAGTTGATGGCTTGTTGGACGCGTATGAGTGCTGGTTTTCGGATGCAAAAAGCCGGATCCGGATCGGTAAGGTAGTTTTCGAGATAAGCAGGTTTTTGTAAGTTGACGACAAAATTTCCAGTTATAGGTGCTGAATGAATGACGTCATAACTAAGGAACTAGCTGTCACTTCTTGACAGCTGATGGCTTGTTGGACGCGCATGAGTGCTGGCTTTCAGATGCAAAACCCGGATCTGGATCGGTAAAGTAGTTTTCGAGATACGCAGGTTTTTGTAAGTTGTCAACAAAATGTCCAATTACATGTCCTGTATGAATGACGTCATAACTAAGGAACTAGCTGTCACTTCTTGACAGCTGATGACTTGTTGGACGCGCATGAGTGCTGGCTTTCGGATGCAAAAAACCGGATCCGTATCGGTAAGGTAGTTTTCGAGATATGCAGGTTTTTGTAAGTTGTCGACAAAATGTCCAATTACAGGTCCTGTATGAATGACGTCATAACTAAGGAACTAGCTGTCACTTCTTGACAGTTGATGGCTTGTTGGACGCGCATAAGTGCTGGCTTTAAGATGCAAAAAACCGGATCCGGATCGGTAAGGTAGTTTTCGAAATAAGCAGGTTTTTGTAAGTTGACGACAAAATGTCAAATTACAGGTGCTGTATGAATGACGTCATAACTATGGAACTAGCTGTCGCTTCTTGACAGTTGATGGCTTTTTGAACGCAGATGAGTGCTGGCTGTCAGATGCAAAAAACCGGATCCGGATCGGTAAGGCAGTTTTCGAGATACGCAGGTTTTTGTATGTTGTCGACAATATGTCAAATTACAGGTGCTGTATGAATGACGTCATAACTAAGGAACTAGCTGTCACTTCTTGACAGTTTATGGCTTGTTGGACGCGCATGAGCGCTGGCTTTCAGATGCAAAAAACCGGATCCGGATCGGTAAGGTAGTTTTCGAGATAAGCAGGTTTTTGTAAGTTGACGACAAAATGTCTGTATGAATGACGTCATAACTAAGGAACTAGCTGTCACTTCTTGACAGTTGATGGCTTGTTGGACGCGCATGAGTGCTGGCTTTCAGATGCAAAAAACCGGATCCGGATCGGTAAGGTAGTTTTCGAGATAAGCAGGTTTTTGTAAGTTGACGACAAAATTTCCAGTTACAGGTGCTGTATGAATGACGTCATAACTAAGGAACTAGCTGTCACTTCTTGACAGTTTATGGATTGTTGGACGCGCATGAGCGCTGGCTTTCAGATGCAAAAAACCGGATCCGGATCGGTAAGGTAGTTTTCGAGATAAGCAGGTTTTTGTAAGTTGACGACAAAATGTCTGTATAAATGACGTCATAACTAAGGAACTAGCTGTCACTTCTTGACAGTTGATGGCTTGTTGGACGCGCATGAGTGCTGGCTTTCAGATGCAAAAAGCCGGATCCGGATCGGTAAGGTAGTTTTCGAGATAAGCAGGTTTTTGTAAGTTGACGACAAAATTTCCAGTTACAGGTGCTGTATGAATGACGTCATAACTAAGGAACTAGGTGTCACTTCTTGACAGTTGATGGCTTGTTGGACGCGCATGAGTCCTGGCTTTCAGATGCAAAAAACCGGATCCGGATCGGTAAGGTAGTTTTCGAGATAAGCAGGTTTTTGTAAGTTGACGCAAAATTTCCAGTTACAGGTGCTGTATGAATGACGTCATAACTAAGGAACTAGCTGTCGCTTCTTGACAGTTGATGGCTTTTTGAACGCAGATGAGTGCTGGCTTTCAGATGCAAAAAACCGGATCCGGATCGGTAAGGTATTTTTCGAGATAAGCAGGTTTTTGTAAGTTGACGACAAAATTTCCAGTTATAGGTGCTGAATGAATGACGTCATAACTAAGGAACTAGCTGTCATTTCTTGACAGTTGATGGCTTGTAGGACGCGCATGAGTGCTGGCTTTCGGATGCAAAAAACCGGATTCGGATCGGTAAGGTAGTTTTCGATATAAGCAGGTTTTGATAAGTTGACGACAAAATTTCCAGTTACAGGTGCTGTATGAATGACGTCATAACTAAGGAACTAGGTGTCACTTCTTGACAGTTGATGGCTTGTTGGACGCGCATGAGTGCTGGCTTTCAGATGCAAAAAACCGGATCCGGATCGGTAAGGTAGTTTTCGAGATAAGCAGGTTTTTGTAAGTTGACGACAAAATTTCCAGTTACAGGTGCTGTATGAATGACGTCATAACTAAGGAACTAGCTGTCACTTCTTGACAGTTGATGGCTTTTTGGACGCACATGAGTGCTGGCTTTCAGATGCAAGAAACCGGATCCGGATCGGTAAGGTAGTTTTCGAGATACGCAGGTTTTTGTATGTTGACGACAAAATTTCCAGTTACAGGTGCTGTATGAATGACGTCATAACTAAGGAACTAGCTGTCACTTCTTGACAGTTTATGGCTTGTTGGACGCGCATGAGCGCTGGCTTTCAGATGCAAAAAACCGGATCCGGATCGGTAAGGTATTTTCGAGATACGCGGCTTTTTGTAAGTTGACGACAAAATGTCTGTATGAATGACGTCATAACTAAGGAACTAGCTGTCACTTCTTGACAGTTGATGGCTTGTTGGACGCGCATGAGTGCTGGCTTTCAGATGCAAAAAACCGGATCCGGATCGGTTAGGTAGTTTTCGAAATACGCAGGTTTGTGTATGTTGTCGACAAAATGTCCAATTACAGGTCCTGTATGAATGACGTCATAACTAAGGAACTAGCTGTCACTTCTTGACAGTTGATGGCTTGTTGGACGCGCATGAGTGCTGGCTTTCAGATGCAAAAAACCGGATCCGGATCGGTAAGGTAGTTTTCGAGATAAGCAGGTTTTGATAAGTTGACGACAAAATTTCCAGTTACAGGTGCTGTATGAATGACGTCATAACTAAGGAACTAGCTGTCACTTATTGACAGTTGATGGCTTTTTAGATGCGCATGAGTGCTGGCTTTAAGATGCAAAAAACCGGATCCGGATCGGATAGGTGGTTTTCGAGATAAGCAGGTTTTTGTAAGTTGACGACAAAATGTCCAGTTACAGGTGCTGCATGAATGACGTCATAACTAAGGAACTAGCTGTCACTTCTTGACAGTTGATGGCTTGTTGGACGCGCATGAGTGCTGGTTTTCGGATGCAAAAAGCCGGATCCGGATCGGTAAGGTAGTTTTCGAGATAAGCAGGTTTTTGTAAGTTGACGACAAAATTTCCAGTTATAGGTGCTGAATGAATGACGTCATAACTAAGGAACTAGCTGTCACTTCTTGACAGCTGATGGCTTGTTGGACGCGCATGAGTGCTGGCTTTCAGATGCAAAACCCGGATCCGGATCGGTAAAGTAGTTTTCGAGATACGCAAGTTTTTGTAAGTTGTCAACAAAATGTCCAATTACATGTCCTGTATGAATGACGTCATAACTAAGGAACTAGCTGTCACTTCTTGACAGCTGATGACTTGTTGGACGCGCATGAGTGCTGGCTTTCGGATGCAAAAAACCGGATCCGGATCGGTAAGGTAGTTTTCGAGATACGCAGGTTTTTGTAAGTTGTCGACAAAATGTCCAATTACAGGTCCTGTATGAATGACGTCATAACTAAGGAACTAGCTGTCACTTCTTGACAGTTGATGGCTTTTTGGACGCACATGAGTGCTGGCTTTCAGATGCAAGAAACCGGATCCGGATCGGTAAGGTAGTTTTCGAGATACGCAGGTTTTTGTATGTTGACGACAAAATTTCCAGTTACAGGTGCTGTATGAATTACGTCATAACTAAGGAACTAGCTGTCACTTCTTGACAGTTTATGGCTTGTTGGACGCGCATGAGCGCTGGCTTTCAGATGCAAAAAACCGGATCCGGATCGGTAAGGTATTTTCGAGATACGCGGGTTTTTGTAAGTTGACGACAAAATGTCTGTATGAATGACGTCATAACTAAGGAACTAGCTGTCACTTCTTGACAGTTGATGGCTTGTTGGACGCGCATGAGTGCTGGCTTTCAGATGCAAAAAACCGGATCCGGATCGGTTAGGTAGTTTTCGAGATACGCAGGTTTGTGTATGTTGTCGACAAAATGTCCAATTACAGGTCCTGTATGAATGACGTCATAACTAAGGAACTAGCTGTCACTTCTTGACAGTTGATGGCTTGTTGGACGCGCATGAGTGCTGGCTTTCAGATGCAAAAAACCGGATCCGGATCGGTTAGGTAGTTTTCGAGATAAGCAGGTTTTGATAAGTTGACGACAAAATTTCCAGTTACAGGTGCTGTATGAATGACGTCATAACTAAGGAACTAGCTGTCACTTCTTGACAGTTGATGGCTTTTTAGATGCGCATGAGTGCTGGCTTTAAGATGCAAAAAACCGGATCCGGATCGGATAGGTGGTTTTCGAGATAAGCAGGTTTTTGTAAGTTGACGACAAAATGTCCAGTTACAGGTGCTGCATGAATGACGTCATAACTAAGGAACTAGCTGTCACTTCTTGACAGTTGATGGCTTGTTGGACGCGTATGAGTGCTGGTTTTCGGATGCAAAAAGCCGGATCCGGATCGGTAAGGTAGTTTTCGAGATAAGCAGGTTTTTGTAAGTTGACGACAAAATTTCCAGTTATAGGTGCTGAATGAATGACGTCATAACTAAGGAACTAGCTGTCACTTCTTGACAGCTGATGGCTTGTTGGACGCGCATGAGTGCTGGCTTTCAGATGCAAAACCCGGATCCGGATCGGTAAAGTAGTTTTCGAGATACGCAGGTTTTTGTAAGTTGTCAACAAAATGTCCAATTACATGTCCTGTATGAATGACGTCATAACTAAGGAACTAGCTGTCACTTCTTGACAGCTGATGACTTGTTGGACGCGCATGAGTGCTGGCTTTCGGATGCAAAAAACCGGATCCGTATCGGTAAGGTAGTTTTCGAGATATGCAGGTTTTTGTAAGTTGTCGACAAAATGTCCAATTACAGGTCCTGTATGAATGACGTCATAACTAAGGAACTAGCTGTCACTTCTTGACAGTTGATGGCTTTTTGAACGCAGATGAGTGCTGGCTGTCAGATGCAAAAAACCGGATCCGGATCGGTAAGGCAGTTTTCGAGATACGCAGGTTTTTGTATGTTGTCGACAAAATGTCAAATTACAGGTGCTGTATGAATGACGTCATAACTAAGGAACTAGCTGTCACTTCTTGACAGTTTATGGCTTGTTGGACGCGCATGAGCGCTGGCTTTCAGATGCAAAAAACCGGATCCGGATCGGTAAGGTAGTTTTCGAGATAAGCAGGTTTTTGTAAGTTGACGACAAAATGTCTGTATGAATGACGTCATAACTAAGGAACTAGCTGTCACTTCTTGACAGTTGATGGCTTGTTGGACGCGCATGAGTGCTGGCTTTCAGATGCAAAAAACCGGATCCGGATCGGTAAGGTAGTTTTCGAGATAAGCAGGTTTTTGTAAGTTGACGACAAAATTTCCAGTTACAGGTGCTGTATGAATGACGTCATAACTAAGGAACTAGCTGTCACTTCTTGACAGTTTATGGATTGTTGGACGCGCATGAGCGCTGGCTTTCAGATGCAAAAAACCGGATCCGGATCGGTAAGGTAGTTTTCGAGATAAGCAGGTTTTTGTAAGTTGACGACAAAATGTCTGTATAAATGACGTCATAACTAAGGAACTAGCTGTCACTTCTGGACAGTTGATGGCTTGTTGGACGCGCATGAGTGCTGGCTTTCAGATGCAAAAAGCCGGATCCGGGTCGGTAAGGTAGTTTTCGAGATAAGCAGGTTTTTGTAAGTTGACGACAAAATTTCCAGTTACAGGTGCTGTATGAATGACGTCATAACTAAGGAACTAGGTGTCACTTCTTGACAGTTGATGGCTTGTTGGACGCGCATGAGTGCTGGCTTTCAGATGCAAAAAACCGGATCCGGATCGGTAAGGTAGTTTTCGAGATAAGCAGGTTTTTGTAAGTTGACGCAAAATTTCCAGTTACAGGTGCTGTATGAATGACGTCATAACTAAGGAACTAGCTGTCGCTTCTTGACAGTTGATGGCTTTTTGAACGCAGATGAGTGCTGGCTTTCAGATGCAAAAAACCGGATCCGGATCGGTAAGGTATTTTTCGAGATAAGCAGGTTTTTGTAAGTTGACGACAAAATTTCCAGTTATAGGTGCTGAATGAATGACGTCATAACTAAGGAACTAGCTGTCATTTCTTGACAGTTGATGGCTTGTAGGACGCGCATGAGTGCTGGCTTTCGGATGCAAAAAACCGGATTCGGATCGGTAAGGTAGTTTTCGATATAAGCAGGTTTTGATAAGTTGACGACAAAATTTCCAGTTACAGGTGCTGTATGAATGACGTCATAACTAAGGAACTAGGTGTCACTTCTTGACAGTTGATGGCTTGTTGGACGCGCATGAGTGCTGGCTTTCAGATGCAAAAAACCGGATCCGGATCGGTAAGGTAGTTTTCGAGATAAGCAGGTTTTTGTAAGTTGACGACAAAATTTCCAGTTACAGGTGCTGTATGAATGACGTCATAACTAAGGAACTAGCTGTCACTTCTTGACAGTTGATGGCTTTTTGGACGCACATGAGTGCTGGCTTTCAGATGCAAGAAACCGGATCCGGATCGGTAAGGTAGTTTTCGAGATACGCAGGTTTTTGTATGTTGACGACAAAATTTCCAGTTACAGGTGCTGTATGAATGACGTCATAACTAAGGAACTAGCTGTCACTTCTTGACAGTTTATGGCTTGTTGGACGCGCATGAGCGCTGGCTTTCAGATGCAAAAAACCGGATCCGGATCGGTAAGGTATTTTCGAGATACGCGGCTTTTTGTAAGTTGACGACAAAATGTCTGTATGAATGACGTCATAACTAAGGAACTAGCTGTCACTTCTTGACAGTTGATGGCTTGTTGGACGCGCATGAGTGCTGGCTTTCAGATGCAAAAAACCGGATCCGGATCGGTTAGGTAGTTTTCGAAATACGCAGGTTTGTGTATGTTGTCGACAAAATGTCCAATTACAGGTCCTGTATGAATGACGTCATAACTAAGGAACTAGCTGTCACTTCTTGACAGTTGATGGCTTGTTGGACGCGCATGAGTGCTGGCTTTCAGATGCAAAAAACCGGATCCGGATCGGTAAGGTAGTTTTCGAGATAAGCAGGTTTTGATAAGTTGACGACAAAATTTCCAGTTACAGGTGCTGTATGAATGACGTCATAACTAAGGAACTAGCTGTCACTTCTTGACAGTTGATGGCTTTTTAGATGCGCATGAGTGCTGGCTTTAAGATGCAAAAAACCGGATCCGGATCGGATAGGTGGTTTTCGAGATTAGCAGGTTTTTGTAAGTTGACGACAAAATGTCCAGTTACAGGTGCTGCATGAATGACGTCATAACTAAGGAACTAGCTGTCACTTCTTGACAGTTGATGGCTTGTTGGACGCGCATGAGTGCTGGTTTTCGGATGCAAAAAGCCGGATCCGGATCGGTAAGGTAGTTTTCGAGATAAGCAGGTTTTTGTAAGTTGACGACAAAATTTCCAGTTATAGGTGCTGAATGAATGACGTCATAACTAAGGAACTAGCTGTCACTTCTTGACAGCTGATGGCTTGTTGGACGCGCATGAGTGCTGGCTTTCAGATGCAAAACCCGGATCCGGATCGGTAAAGTAGTTTTTGAGATACGCAGGTTTTTGTAAGTTGTCAACAAAATGTCCAATTACATGTCCTGTATGAATGACGTCATAACTAAGGAACTAGCTGTCACTTCTTGACAGCTGATGACTTGTTGGACGCGCATGAGTGCTGGCTTTCGGATGCAAAAAACCGGATCCGGATCGGTAAGGTAGTTTTCGAAATAAGCAGGTTTTTGTAAGTTGACGACAAAATGTCAAATTACAGGTGCTGTATGAATGACGTCATAACTAAGGAACTAGCTGTCACTTCTTGACAGCTGATGACTTGTTGGACGCGCATGAGTGCTGGCTTTCGGATGCAAAAAACCGGATCCGGATCGGTAAGGTAGTTTTCGAAATAAGCAGGTTTTTGTAAGTTGACGACAAAATGTCAAATTACAGGTGCTGTATGAATGACGTCATAACTAAGGAACTAGCTGTCGCTTCTTGACAGTTGATGGCTTTTTGAACGCAGATGAGTGCTGGCTGTCAGATGCAAAAAACCGGATCCGGATCGGTAAGGCAGTTTTAGAGATACGCAGGTTTTTGTATGTTGTCGACAAAATGTCTGTATGAATGACGTCATAACTAAGGAACTAGCTGTCACTTCTTGACAGTTGATGGCTTGTTGGACGCGCATGAGTGCTGGCTTTCAGATGCAAAAAACCGGATCCGGATCGGTAAGGTAGTTTTCGAGATAAGCAGGTTTTTGTAAGTTGACGACAAAATTTTCAGTTACAGGTGCTGTATGAATGACGTCATAACTAAGGAACTAGCTGTCACTTCTTGACAGTTTATGGCTTGTTAGACGCGCATGAGTGCTGGTTTTCGGATGCAAAAAGCCGGATCCGGATCGGTAAGGTAGTTTTCGAGATAAGCAGGTTTTTGTAAGTTGACGACAAAATTTCCAGTTATAGGTGCTGAATGAATGACGTCATAACTAAGGAACTAGCTGTCACTTCTTGACAGCTGATGGCTTGTTGGACGCGCATGAGTGCTGGCTTTCAGATGCAAAACCCGGATCCGGATCGGTAAAGTAGTTTTCGAGATACGCAGGTTTTTGTAAGTTGTCAACAAAATGTCCAATTACATGTCCTGTATGAATGACGTCATAACTAAGGAACTAGCTGTCACTTCTTGACAGTTTATGGCTTGTTGGACGCGCATGAGCGCTGGCTTTCAGATGCAAAAAACCGGATCCGGATCGGTAAGGTAGTTTTCGAGATAAGCAGGTTTTTGTAAGTTGACGACAAAATGTCTGTATGAATGACGTCATAACTAAGGAACTAGCTGTCACTTCTTGACAGTTTATGGCTTGTTGGACGCGCATGAGCGCTGGCTTTCAGATGCAAGAAACCGGATCCGGATCGGTAAGGTAGTTTTCGAGATACGCAGGTTTTTGTATGTTGACGACAAAATTTCCAGTTACAGGTGCTGTATGAATTACGTCATAACTAAGGAACTAGCTGTCACTTCTTGACAGTTTATGGCTTGTTGGACGCGCATGAGCGCTGGCTTTCAGATGCAAAAAACCGGATCCGGATCGGTAAGGTATTTTCGAGATACGCGGGTTTTTGTAAGTTGACGACAAAATGTCTGTATGAATGACGTCATAACTAAGGAACTAGCTGTCACTTCTTGACAGTTGATGGCTTGTTGGACGCGCATGAGTGCTGGCTTTCAGATGCAAAAAACCGGATCCGGATCGGTTAGGTAGTTTTCGAGATACGCAGGTTTGTGTATGTTGTCGACAAAATGTCCAATTACAGGTCCTGTATGAATGACGTCATAACTAAGGAACTAGCTGTCACTTCTTGACAGTTGATGGCTTGTTGGACGCGCATGAGTGCTGGCTTTCAGATGCAAAAAACCGGATCCGGATCGGTTAGGTAGTTTTCGAGATAAGCAGGTTTTGATAAGTTGACGACAAAATTTCCAGTTACAGGTGCTGTATGAATGACGTCATAACTAAGGAACTAGCTGTCACTTCTTGACAGTTGATGGCTTTTTAGATGCGCATGAGTGCTGGCTTTAAGATGCAAAAAACCGGATCCGGATCGGATAGGTGGTTTTCGAGATAAGCAGGTTTTTGTAAGTTGACGACAAAATGTCCAGTTACAGGTGCTGCATGAATGACGTCATAACTAAGGAACTAGCTGTCACTTCTTGACAGTTGATGGCTTGTTGGACGCGTATGAGTGCTGGTTTTCGGATGCAAAAAGCCGGATCCGGATCGGTAAGGTAGTTTTCGAGATAAGCAGGTTTTTGTAAGTTGACGACAAAATTTCCAGTTATAGGTGCTGAATGAATGACGTCATAACTAAGGAACTAGCTGTCACTTCTTGACAGCTGATGGCTTGTTGGACGCGCATGAGTGCTGGCTTTCAGATGCAAAACCCGGATCCGGATCGGTAAAGTAGTTTTCGAGATACGCAGGTTTTTGTAAGTTGTCAACAAAATGTCCAATTACATGTCCTGTATGAATGACGTCATAACTAAGGAACTAGCTGTCACTTCTTGACAGCTGATGACTTGTTGGACGCGCATGAGTGCTGGCTTTCGGATGCAAAAAACCGGATCCGTATCGGTAAGGTAGTTTTCGAGATATGCAGGTTTTTGTAAGTTGTCGACAAAATGTCCAATTACAAGTCCTGTATGAATGACGTCATAACTAAGGAACTAGCTGTCACTTCTTGACAGTTGATGGCTTGTTGGACGCGCATGAGTGCTGGCTTTCAGATGCAAAAAACCGGATCCGGATCGGTAAGGTAGTTTTCGAGATAAGCAGGTTTTTGTAAGTTGACGACAAAATTTCCAGTTACAGGTGCTGTATGAATGACGTCATAACTAAGGAACTAGGTGTCACTTCTTGACAGTTGATGGCTTGTTGGACGCGCATGAGTGCTGGCTTTCAGATGCAAAAAACCGGATCCGGATCGGTAAGGTAGTTTTCGAAATAAGCAGGTTTTTGTAAGTTGACGCAAAATTTCCAGTTACAGGTGCTGTATGAATGACGTCATAACTAAGGAACTAGCTGTCGCTTCTTGACAGTTGATGGCTTTTTGAACGCAGATGAGTGCTGGCTTTCAGATGCAAAAAACCGGATCCGGATCGGTAAGGTATTTTTCGAGATAAGCAGGTTTTTGTAAGTTGACGACAAAATTTCCAGTTATAGGTGCTGAATGAATGACGTCATAACTAAGGAACTAGCTGTCATTTCTTGACAGTTGATGGCTTGTAGGACGCGCATGAGTGCTGGCTTTCGGATGCAAAAAACCGGATTCGGATCGGTAAGGTAGTTTTCGATATAAGCAGGTTTTGATAAGTTGACGACAAAATTTCCAGTTACAGGTGCTGTATGAATGACGTCATAACTAAGGAACTAGCTGTCACTTCTTGACAGTTGATGGCTTGTTGGACGCGCATGAGTGCTGGCTTTCAGATGCAAAAAACCGGATCCGGATCGGTAAGGTAGTTTTCGAGATAAGCAGGTTTTTGTAAGTTGACGACAAAATTTCCAGTTACAGGTGCTGTATGAATGACGTCATAACTAAGGAACTAGCTGTCACTTCTTGACAGTTTATGGATTGTTGGACGCGCATGAGCGCTGGCTTTCAGATGCAAAAAACCGGATCCGGATCGGTAAGGTAGTTTTCGAGATAAGCAGGTTTTTGTAAGTTGACGACAAAATGTCTGTATAAATGACGTCATAACTAAGGAACTAGCTGTCACTTCTTGACAGTTGATGGCTTGTTGGACGCGCATGAGTGCTGGCTTTCAGATGCAAAAAGCCGGATCCGGATCGGTAAGGTAGTTTTCGAGATAAGCAGGTTTTTGTAAGTTGACGACAAAATTTCCAGTTACAGGTGCTGTATGAATGACGTCATAACTAAGGAACTAGGTGTCACTTCTTGACAGTTGATGGCTTGTTGGACGCGCATGAGTGCTGGCTTTCAGATGCAAAAAACCGGATCCGGATCGGTAAGGTAGTTTTCGAGATAAGCAGGTTTTTGTAAGTTGACGCAAAATTTCCAGTTACAGGTGCTGTATGAATGACGTCATAACTAAGGAACTAGCTGTCGCTTCTTGACAGTTGATGGCTTTTTGAACGCAGATGAGTGCTGGCTTTCAGATGCAAAAAACCGGATCCGGATCGGTAAGGTATTTTTCGAGATAAGCAGGTTTTTGTAAGTTGACGACAAAATTTCCAGTTATAGGTGCTGAATGAATGACGTCATAACTAAGGAACTAGCTGTCATTTCTTGACAGTTGATGGCTTGTAGGACGCGCATGAGTGCTGGCTTTCGGATGCAAAAAACCGGATTCGGATCGGTAAGGTAGTTTTCGATATAAGCAGGTTTTGATAAGTTGACGACAAAATTTCCAGTTACAGGTGCTGTATGAATGACGTCATAACTAAGGAACTAGGTGTCACTTCTTGACAGTTGATGGCTTGTTGGACGCGCATGAGTGCTGGCTTTCAGATGCAAAAAACCGGATCCGGATCGGTAAGGTAGTTTTCGAGATAAGCAGGTTTTTGTAAGTTGACGACAAAATTTCCAGTTACAGGTGCTGTATGAATGACGTCATAACTAAGGAACTAGCTGTCACTTCTTGACAGTTGATGGCTTTTTGGACGCACATGAGTGCTGGCTTTCAGATGCAAGAAACCGGATCCGGATCGGTAAGGTAGTTTTCGAGATACGCAGGTTTTTGTATGTTGACGACAAAATTTCCAGTTACAGGTGCTGTATGAATGACGTCATAACTAAGGAACTAGCTGTCACTTCTTGACAGTTTATGGCTTGTTGGACGCGCATGAGCGCTGGCTTTCAGATGCAAAAAACCGGATCCGGATCGGTAAGGTATTTTCGAGATACGCGGCTTTTTGTAAGTTGACGACAAAATGTCTGTATGAATGACGTCATAACTAAGGAACTAGCTGTCACTTCTTGACAGTTGATGGCTTGTTGGACGCGCATGAGTGCTGGCTTTCAGATGCAAAAAACCGGATCCGGATCGGATAGGTGGTTTTCGAGATAAGCAGGTTTTTGTAAGTTGACGACAAAATGTCCAGTTACAGGTGCTGCATGAATGACGTCATAACTAAGGAACTAGCTGTCACTTCTTGACAGTTGATGGCTTGTTGGACGCGCATGAGTGCTGGTTTTCGGATGCAAAAAGCCGGATCCGGATCGGTAAGGTAGTTTTCGAGATAAGCAGGTTTTTGTAAGTTGACGACAAAATTTCCAGTTATAGGTGCTGAATGAATGACGTCATAACTAAGGAACTAGCTGTCACTTCTTGACAGCTGATGGCTTGTTGGACGCGCATGAGTGCTGGCTTTCAGATGCAAAACCCGGATCCGGATCGGTAAAGTAGTTTTTGAGATACGCAGGTTTTTGTAAGTTGTCAACAAAATGTCCAATTACATGTCCTGTATGAATGACGTCATAACTAAGGAACTAGCTGTCACTTCTTGACAGCTGATGACTTGTTGGACGCGCATGAGTGCTGGCTTTCGGATGCAAAAAACCGGATCCGGATCGGTAAGGTAGTTTTCGAGATACGCAGGTTTTTGTAAGTTGTCGACAAAATGTCCAATTACAGGTCCTGTATGAATGACGTCATAACTAAGGAACTAGCTGTCACTTCTTGACAGTTGATGGCTTGTTGGACGCGCATAAGTGCTGGCTTTAAGATGCAAAAAACCGGATCCGGATCGGTAAGGTAGTTTTCGAAATAAGCAGGTTTTTGTAAGTTGACGACAAAATGTCAAATTACAGGTGCTGTATGAATGACGTCATAACTAAGGAACTAGCTGTCGCTTCTTGACAGTTGATGGCTTTTTGAACGCAGATGAGTGCTGGCTGTCAGATGCAAAAAACCGGATCCGGATCGGTAAGGCAGTTTTAGAGATACGCAGGTTTTTGTATGTTGTCGACAAAATGTCTGTATGAATGACGTCATAACTAAGGAACTAGCTGTCACTTCTTGACAGTTTATGGCTTGTTAGACGCGCATGAGTGCTGGTTTTCGGATGCAAAAAGCCGGATCCGGATCGGTAAGGTAGTTTTCGAGATAAGCAGGTTTTTGTAAGTTGACGACAAAATTTCCAGTTATAGGTGCTGAATGAATGACGTCATAACTAAGGAACTAGCTGTCACTTCTTGACAGCTGATGGCTTGTTGGACGCGCATGAGTGCTGGCTTTCAGATGCAAAACCCGGATCCGGATCGGTAAAGTAGTTTTCGAGATACGCAGGTTTTTGTAAGTTGTCAACAAAATGTCCAATTACATGTCCTGTATGAATGACGTTATAACTAAGGAACTAGCTGTCACTTCTTGACAGTTTATGGCTTGTTGGACGCGCATGAGCGCTGGCTTTCAGATGCAAAAAACCGGATCCGGATCGGTAAGGTAGTTTTCGAGATAAGCAGGTTTTTGTAAGTTGACGACAAAATGTCTGTATGAATGACGTCATAACTAAGGAACTAGCTGTCACTTCTTGACAGTTGATGGCTTGTTGGACGCGCATGAGTGCTGGCTTTCAGATGCAAAAAACCGGATCCGGATCGGTAAGGTAGTTTTCGAGATAAGCAGGTTTTTGTAAGTTGACGACAAAATTTCCAGTTACAGGTGCTGTATGAATGACGTCATAACTAAGGAACTAGCTGTCACTTCTTGACAGTTTATGGCTTGTTGGACGCGCATGAGCGCTGGCTTTCAGATGCAAAAAACCGGATCCGGATCGGTAAGGCAGTTTTCGAGATAAGCAGGTTTTTGTAAGTTGACGACAAAATGTCTGTATGAATGACGTCATAACTAAGGAACTAGCTGTCACTTCTTGACAGTTGATGGCTTGTTGGACGCGCATGAGTGCTGGCTTTCAGATGCAAAAAGCCGGATCCGGATCGGTAAGGTAGTTTTCGAGATAAGCAGGTTTTTGTAAGTTGACGACAAAATTTCCAGTTACAGGTGCTGTATGAATGACGTCATAACTAAGGAACTAGGTGTCACTTCTTGACAGTTGATGGCTTGTTGGACGCGCATGAGTGCTGGCCTTCAGATGCAAAAAACCGGATCCGGATCGGTAAGGTAGTTTTCGAGATAAGCAGGTTTTTGTAAGTTGACGCAAAATTTCCAGTTACAGGTGCTGTATGAATGACGTCATAACTAAGGAACTAGCTGTCGCTTCTTGACAGTTGATGGCTTTTTGAACGCAGATGAGTGCTGGCTGTCAGATGCAAAAAACCGGATCCGGATCGGTAAGGCAGTTTTCGAGATACGCAGGTTTTTGTATGTTGTCGACAAAATGTCAAATTACAGGTGCTGTATGAATGACGTCATAACTAAGGAACTAGCTGTCATTTCTTGACAGTTGATGGCTTGTTGGACGCGCATGAGTGCTGGCTTTCGGATGCAAAAAACCGGATTCGGATCGGTAAGGTAGTTTTCGAGATAAGCAGGTTTTGATAAGTTGACGACAAAATTTCCAGTTACAGGTGCTGTATGAATGACGTCATAACTAAGGAACTAGGTGTCACTTCTTGACAGTTGATGGCTTGTTGGACGCGCATGAGTGCTGGCTTTCAGATGCAAAAAACCGGATCCGGATCGGTAAGGTAGTTTTCGAGATAAGCAGGTTTTTGTAAGTTGACGACAAAATTTCCAGTTACAGGTGCTGTATGAATGACGTCATAACTAAGGAACTAGGTGTCACTCCTTGACAGTTGATGGCTTGTTGGACGCGCATGAGTGCTGGCTTTCAGATGCAAAAAACCGGATCCGGATCGGTAAGGTAGTTTTCGAGATAAGCAGGTTTTTGTAAGTTGACGACAAAATTTCCAGTTACAGGTGCTGTATGAATGACGTCATAACTAAGGAACTAGCTGTCGCTTCTTGACAGTTGATGGCTTTTTGATCGCAGATGAGTGCTGGCTTTCAGATGCAAAAAACCGGATCCGGATCGGTAAGGTAGTTTTCGAGATAATCAGGTTTTTGTAAGTTGACGACAAAATTTCCAGTTATAGGTGCTGAATGAATGACGTCATAACTAAGGAACTAGCTGTCATTTCTTGACAGTTGATGGCTTGTAGGACGCGCATGAGTGCTGGCTTTCGGATGCAAAAAACCGGATTCGGATCGGTAAGGTGGTTTTCGAGATAAGCAGGTTTTGATAAGTTGACGACAAAATTTCCAGTTACAGGTGCTGTATGAATGACGTCATAACTAAGGAACTAGGTGTCACTTCTTGACAGTTGATGGCTTGTTGGACGCGCATGAGTGCTGGCTTTCAGATGCAAAAAACCGGATCCGGATCGGTAAGGTAGTTTTCGAGATAAGCAGGTTTTTGTAAGTTGACGACAAAATTTCCAGTTACAGGTGCTGTATGAATGACGTCATAACTAAGGAACTAGCTGTCACTTCTTGACAGTTGATGGCTTTTTGGACGCACATGAGTGCTGGCTTTCAGATGCAAGAAACCGGATCCGGATCGGTAAGGTAGTTTTCGAGATACGCAGGTTTTTGTATGTTGACGACAAAATTTCCAGTTACAGGTGCTGTATGAATGACGTCATAACTAAGGAACTAGCTGTCACTTCTTGACAGTTTATGGCTTGTTGGACGCGCATGAGCGCTGGCTTTCAGATGCAAAAAACCGGATCCGGATCGGTAAGGTATTTTCGAGATACGCGGGTTTTTGTAAGTTGACGACAAAATGTCTGTATGAATGACGTCATAACTAAGGAACTAGCTGTCACTTCTTGACAGTTGATGGCTTGTTGGACGCGCATGAGTGCTGGCTTTCAGATGCAAAAAACCGGATCCGGATCGGTTAGGTAGTTTTCGAGATACGCAGGTTTGTGTATGTTGTCGACAAAATGTCCAATTACAGGTCCTGTATGAATGACGTCATAACTAAGGAACTAGCTGTCACTTCTTGACAGTTGATGGCTTGTTGGACGCGCATGAGTGCTGGCTTTCAGATGCAAAAAACCGGATCCGGATCGGTAAGGTAGTTTTCGAGATAAGCAGGTTTTGATAAGTTGACGACAAAATTTCCAGTTACAGGTGCTGTATGAATGACGTCATAACTAAGGAACTAGCTGTCACTTATTGACAGTTGATGGCTTTTTAGATGCGCATGAGTGCTGGCTTTAAGATGCAAAAAACCGGATCCGGATCGGATAGGTGGTTTTCGAGATAAGCAGGTTTTTGTAAGTTGACGACAAAATGTCCAGTTACAGGTGCTGCATGAATGACGTCATAACTAAGGAACTAGCTGTCACTTCTTGACAGTTGATGGCTTGTTGGACGCGCATGAGTGCTGGTTTTCGGATGCAAAAAGCCGGATCCGGATCGGTAAGGTAGTTTTCGAGATAAGCAGGTTTTTGTAAGTTGACGACAAAATTTCCAGTTATAGGTGCTGAATGAATGACGTCATAACTAAGGAACTAGCTGTCACTTCTTGACAGCTGATGGCTTGTTGGACGCGCATGAGTGCTGGCTTTCAGATGCAAAACCCGGATCCGGATCGGTAAAGTAGTTTTCGAGATACGCAAGTTTTTGTAAGTTGTCAACAAAATGTCCAATTACATGTCCTGTATGAATGACGTCATAACTAAGGAACTAGCTGTCACTTCTTGACAGCTGATGACTTGTTGGACGCGCATGAGTGCTGGCTTTCGGATGCAAAAAACCGGATCCGGATCGGTAAGGTAGTTTTCGAGATACGCAGGTTTTTGTAAGTTGTCGACAAAATGTCCAATTACAGGTCCTGTATGAATGACGTCATAACTAAGGAACTAGCTGTCACTTCTTGACAGTTGATGGCTTTTTGGACGCACATGAGTGCTGGCTTTCAGATGCAAGAAACCGGATCCGGATCGGTAAGGTAGTTTTCGAGATACGCAGGTTTTTGTATGTTGACGACAAAATTTCCAGTTACAGGTGCTGTATGAATTACGTCATAACTAAGGAACTAGCTGTCACTTCTTGACAGTTTATGGCTTGTTGGACGCGCATGAGCGCTGGCTTTCAGATGCAAAAAACCGGATCCGGATCGGTAAGGTATTTTCGAGATACGCGGGTTTTTGTAAGTTGACGACAAAATGTCTGTATGAATGACGTCATAACTAAGGAACTAGCTGTCACTTCTTGACAGTTGATGGCTTGTTGGACGCGCATGAGTGCTGGCTTTCAGATGCAAAAAACCGGATCCGGATCGGTTAGGTAGTTTTCGAGATACGCAGGTTTGTGTAAGTTGACGACAAAATTTCCAGTTACAGGTGCTGT
>CAWVNZ010002267.1:0-22004 GCA_963930735.1 Dioctria linearis | reverse complement strand
ACAGTAAAAAATTATTTTTTGAAAAATTTACTACAGAAAAGGCAATCCATGGCGCAATTAAAATTTGCGACAGTAAAAAATTATGTTTCGCAAAATTTACTGTAGAAAAGGCAATCCCTGGCGCAATTAAAATTTGCGACAGTAAAAAATTAATTTTTGAAAAATTTACTATAGAAAAGGCAATCCCTGGCGCGATTAAAATTTGCGACATTAAACAATTATTTTTTGCAAAATTTACTATAGAAAAGGCAATCCCTGGCGCAATTAAAATTTGCGACAGTAAAAAATTAATTTTTGAAAAATTTACTATAGAAAAGGCAATCCCTGGGGTATTTAAAATTTGCGACAGTATAAAATTATTTTTTGAATAATTTACTATAGAAAATGCAATCCCTGGCGTATTTAAAATTTGCGACAGTAGAAAATTAATTTGTGAAAAATTTACTATAGAAACGGCAATCCCTGGCGGATTTAAAATTTGCGACAGTAAAAAATTAATTTTTGAAAAATTTACTGTAGAAAAGGCAATCCCTGGCGTAATTAAAATTTGCGACAGGAAAAAATTATTTTTTGCAAATTTTACTATAGAAAAGGCAATCCCTAGCGTAATTAAAAATTGCGACAGTATAAAATTAATTTTTGAAAAATTTACTGTAGAAAAGGCAATCCCTGACGCAATTAAAATTTGAGACAGTAAAAAATTATTTTTTGAAAAATTTACTGTAGAAAGGCAATTCCTGGCGTAATTAAAATTTGCGACAGTAAAAAATTATTTTTTGCAAAATTTACTATAGAAAAGGCAATCCCTGGCGTTATTAAAATTTGCGACAGTAAAAAATTAATTTGTGAAAAATTTACTATAGAAAAGGCAATCCCTGGCGTATTTAAAATTTGCGACAGTAAAAAATTAATTTTTGAAAAATTTACTATAGAAAAGGCAATCCCTGGCGTATTTAAAATTTGCGACAGTAAAAAATTAATTTTTGAAAAATTTACTATAGAAAAGGCAATCCCTGGCGCAATTAAAATTTGCGACAGTAAAAAATTATTTTTTGAATAATTTACTATAGAAAAGGCAATCCCCGGCGTAATTAAAATTTGCGACAGTAAAAAATTATTTTTTGAAAAATTTACTATAGAAAAGGCAATCCCTGGCGTGTTTAAAATTTGCGACAGTAAAAAATTAATTTTTGAAAAATTTACTATAGAAAAGGCAATCCCTGGCGCAATTAAAATTTGCGACAGTAAAAAATTATTTTTTGAATAATTTACTATAGCAAAGGCAAACCCTGGCGTAATTAAAATTTGCGACAGTAAAAAATTATTTTTTGAAAAATTTACTATAGAAAAGGCAATCCCTGGCGTAATTAAAATTTGCGACAGTATAAAATTAATTTTTGAAAAATTTACTGTAGAAAAGGCAATCCATGGCGCAATTAAAATTTGCGACAGTAAAAAATTATTTTTTGAAAAATTTACTATAGAAAAGGCAATCCCTGGCGTAATTCAAATTTGCGACAGTAAAAAATTAATTTTTGAAAAATTTACTATACAAAAGGCAATCCCTGGCGTATTTAAAATTTGCGACAGTAAAAAATTAATTTTTGAAAAATTTACTATAGAAAAGGCAATCCCTGGCGTGTTTAAAATTTGCGACAGTAAAAAATTAATTTTTGAAAAATTTACTATAGAAAAGGCAATCCCTGGCGCAATTAAAATTTGCGACAGTAAAAAATTATTTTTTGAAAAATTTACTGTAGAAAAGGCAATCCCTGGCGCAATTAAAATTTGCGACAGTAAAAAATTATTTTTTGAAAAATTTACTATAGAAAAGGCAATCCCTGGCGTAATTAAAATTTGCGACAGTATAAAATTAATTTTTGAAAAATTTACTGTAGAAAAGGCAATCCATGGCGCAATTAAAATTTGCGACAGTAAAAAATTATTTTTTGGAAAATTTACTGTAGAAAAGGCAATCCCTGGCGCAGTTAAAATTTGCGACAGTATAAAATTATTTTTTGAATAATTTACTATAGAAAAGGCAATCCCTGGCGCAATTAAAATTTGCGACAGTAAAAAATTATTTTTTGTAAAATTTTCTGTAGAAAAGGCAATCCCTGGCGCAATTAAAATTTGCGACAGTAAAAAATTAATTTTTGAAAATTTTACTGTAAAAAAGGCAATCCCTGGCGCAAATAAAATTTGCGACAGTAAAAAATTAATTTTTGAAAAATTTACTATAGAAAAGGCAATCCCTGGCGCAATTAAAATTTGCGACAGTAAAAAATTAATTTTTGAAAAATTTACTATAGAAAAGGCAATCCCTGGCGTAGTTGAAATTTGCGAGAGTAAAAAATTATTTTTTGAAAAATTTACTATAGAAAAGGCAATCCCTGGCGTAATTAAAATGTGCGACAGTAAAAAATTAATTTTTGAAAAATTTACTATAGAATAGGCAATCCCTGGCGTATTTAAAATTTGCGACAGTAAAAAATTAATTTTTGAAAAATTTACTGTAGAAAAGGCAATCCTTGGCGCAATTAAAATTTGCGACAGTAAAAAATTATTTTTTGCAGAATTTACTGTAGAAAAGGCAATCCCTGGCGCAAATAAAATTTGCGACAGTAAAAAATTAATTTTTGAAAAATTTACTATAGAAAAGGCAATCCCTGGCGCAATTAAAATTTGCGACAGTAAAAAATTAATTTTTGGAAAATTTACTGTAGAAAAGGCAATCCCTGGCGCAAATAAAATTTGCGACAGTAAAAAATTAATTTTTGAAAAATTTACTATAGAAAAGGCAAACCCTGGCGCAATTAAAATTTGCGACAGTAAAAAATTAATTTTTGAAAAATTTACTATAGAAAAGGCAATGCCTGGCGTAATTAAAATTTGCGACAGTAAAAAATTATTTTTTGAAAAATTTACTATAGAAAAGGCAATCCCTGGCGTAACTAAAATTTGCGACAGTAAAAAAATAATTTTTGAAAAATTTACTATAGAAAAGGCAATCCCTGGAGTATTTAAAATTTGCGACGGTAAAAAATTAATTTTTGAATAATTTACTATAGAAAAGGCAATCCCTGGAGTATTTAAAATTTGCGACAGTAAAAAATTAATTTTTGAAAAATTTACTATAGAAAAGGCAATCCCTGGCGCAATTAAAATCTGCGACAGTAAAAAATTATTTTTTGAATAATTTACTATAGAAAAGGCAATCCCTGGCGTAATTAAAATTTGCGACAGTAAAAAATTATATTTTGAAAAATTTACTATAGAAAAGGCAATCCCTGGCGTAATTAAAATTTGCGACAGTATAAAATTAATTTTTGAAAAATTTACTGTAGAAAAGGCAATCCCTGGCGCAATTAAAATTTGCGACAGTAAAAAATTATTTTTTGAAAAATTTACTGTAGAAAGGCAATCCCTGGCGTAATTAAAATTTGCGACAGTAGAAAATTATTTTTTGAAAAATTTACTGTAGAAAAGGCAATCCCTGGCGCAATTAAAATTTGCGACAGTAAAAAATTAATTTTTGAAAAATTTACTATTGAAAAGGCAATCCCTGGCGCAATTAAAATTTGCGACAGTAAAAAATTATTTTTTGAAAAATTTACTGTAGAAAAGGCAATCCCTGGCGCAATTAAAATTTGCGACAGTAAAAAATTATTTTTTGAAAAATTTACTATAGAAAAGGCAATCCCTGGCGCAATTAAAATTTGCGACAGTAAAAAATTATTTTTTGTAAAATTTTCTGTAGAAAAGGCAATCCCTGGCGCAATTAAAATTTGCGACAGTAAAAAATTAATTTTTGAAAATTTTACTGTAAAAAAGGCAATCCCTGGCGTAATTAAAATTTGCGACAGTAAAAAATTATTTTTTGAAAAATTTACTATAGAAAAGGCAATCCCTGGCGTAATTAAAAATTGCGACAGTAAAAAATTATTTTTTGAAAAATTTACTATAGAAAAGACAATCCCTGGCGTAATTAAAATTTGCGACAGTAAAAAATTATTTTTTGAGAAATTTACTATAGAAAAGGCAATCCCCGGCGTAATTAAAATTTGCGACAGTAAAAAATTATTTTTTGCAAAATTTACTGTAGAAAAGGCAATCCCTGGCGCAAATAAAATTTGCGACAGTAAAAAATTAATTTTTGAAAAATTTACTATAGAAAAGGCAATCCCTGGCGCAATTAAAATTTGCGACAGTAAAAAATTAATTTTTGAAAAATTTACTATAGAAAAGGCAATCCCTGGCGTAGTTGAAATTTGCGACAGTAAAAAATTATTTTTTGAAAAATTTACTAGAGAAAAGGCAATCCCTGGCGTAATTAAAATGTGCGACAGTAAAAAATTAATTTTTGAAAAATTTACTATAGAAAAGGCAATCCCTGGCGTATTTAAAATTTGCGACAGTAAAAAATTAATTTTTGAAAAATTTACTGTAGAAAAGGCAATCCTTGGCGCAATTAAAATTTGCGACAGTAAAAAATTATTTTTTGCAGAATTTACTGTAGAAAAGGCAATCCCTGGCGCAAATAAAATTTGCGACAGTAAAAAATTAATTTTTGAAAAATTTACTATAGAAAAGGCAATCCCTGGCGCAATTAAAATTTGCGACAGTAAAAAATTAATTTTTGGAAAATTTACTGTAGAAAAGGCAATCCCTGGCGCAAATAAAATTTGCGACAGTAAAAAATTAATTTTTGAAAAATTTACTATAGAAAAGGCAAACCCTGGCGCAATTAAAATTTGCGACAGTAAAAAATTAATTTTTGAAACATTTACTATAGAAAAGGCAATGCCTGGCGTAATTAAAATTTGCGACAGTAAAAAATTATTTTTTGAAAAATTTACTATAGAAAAGGCAATCCCTGGCGTAACTAAAATTTGCGACAGTAAAAAAATAATTTTTGAAAAATTTACTATAGAAAAGGCAATCCCTGGAGTATTTAAAATTTGCGACGGTAAAAAATTAATTTTTGAATAATTTACTATAGAAAAGGCAATCCCTGGAGTATTTAAAATTTGCGACAGTAAAAAATTAATTTTTGAAAAATTTACTATAGAAAAGGCAATCCCTGGCGCAATTAAAATCTGCGACAGTAAAAAATTATTTTTTGAATAATTTACTATAGAAAAGGCAATCCCTGGCGTAATTAAAATTTGCGACAGTAAAAAATTATATTTTGAAAAATTTACTATAGAAAAGGCAATCCCTGGCGTAATTAAAATTTGCGACAGTATAAAATTAATTTTTGAAAAATTTACTGTAGAAAAGGCAATCCCTGGCGCAATTAAAATTTGCGACAGTAAAAAATTATTTTTTGAAAAATTTACTGTAGAAAGGCAATCCCTGGCGTAATTAAAATTTGCGACAGTAGAAAATTATTTTTTGAAAAATTTACTGTAGAAAAGGCAATCCCTGGCGCAATTAAAATTTGCGACAGTAAAAAATTAATTTTTGAAAAATTTACTATTGAAAAGGCAATCCCTGGCGCAATTAAAATTTGCGACAGTAAAAAATTAATTTTTGAAAAATTTACTATTGAAAAGGCAATCCCTGGCGCAATTAAAATTTGCGACAGTAAAAAATAATTTTTTGCAAAATTTACTATAGAAAAGGCAATCCCTGGCGCAATTAAAATTTGCGACAGTAAAAAATTAATTTTTGAAAAATTTACTATAGAAAAGGCAATCCCTGGCGTATTTAAAATTTGCGACAGTATAAAATTATTTTTTGAATAATTTACTATAGAAAAGGCAATCCCTGGCGTATTTACAATTTGCGACAGTAGAAAATTAATATGTGAAAAATTTATTATAGAAAACGCAATCCCTGGCGGATTTAAAATTTGCGACAATAAAAAATTAATTTTTGAAAAATCTACTGTAGAAAAGGCAATGCCTGGCGTAATTAAAATTTGCGACAGTAAAAAATTATTTTTTGCCAAATTTACTATAGAAAAGGCAATCCCTGGCGTATTTAAAATTTGCGACAGCAAAAAATTAATTTTTGAAAAATTTACTATAGAAAAGACAATCCCTGGCGCAATTAAAATTTGCGACAGTAAAAAATTCATTTTTGAAAAATTTACTATAGAAAAGGCAATCCCCGGCGTAATTAAAATTTGCGACAGTAAAAAATTATTTTTTGCAAAATTTACTGTAGAAAAGGCAATCCCTGGCGCAAATAAAATTTGCGACAGTAAAAAATTAATTTTTGAAAAATTTACTATAGAAAAGGCAATCCCTGGCGCAATTAAAATTTGCGACAGTAAAAAATTATTTTTTGAAAAATTTACTGTAGAAAGGCAATCCCTGGCGTAATTAAAATTTGCGACAGTAGAAAATTATTTTTGAAAAATTGACTGTAGAAAAGGCAATCCCTGGCGCAATTAAAATTTGCGACAGTAAAAAATTAATTTTTGAAAAATTTACTATTGAAAAGGCAATCCCTGGCGCAATTAAAATTTGCGACAGTAAAAAATAATTTTTTGCAAAATTTACTATAGAAAAGGCAATCCCTGGCGCAATTAAAATTTGCGACAGTAAAAAATTACTTTTTGAAAAATTTACTATAGAAAAGGCAATCCCTGGCGTTTTTAAAATTTGCGACAGTATAAAATTATTTTTTGAATAATTTACTATAGAAAAGGCAATCCCTGGCGTATTTACAATTTGCGACAGTAGAAAATTAATATGTGAAAAATTTATTATAGAAAACGCAATCCCTGGCGGATTTAAAATTTGCGACAATAAAAAATTAATTTTTGAAAAATCTACTGTAGAAAAGGCAATGCCTGGCGTAATTAAAATTTGCGACAGTAAAAAATTATTTTTTGCCAAATTTACTATAGAAAAGGCAATCCCTGGCGTATTTAAAATTTGCGACAGCAAAAAATTAATTTTTGAAAAATTTACTATAGAAAAGGCAATCCCTGGCGCAATTAAAATTTGCGACAGTAAAAAATTAATTTTTGAAAAATTTACTATAGAAAAGGCAATCCCCGGCGTAATTAAAATTTGCGACAGTAAAAAATTATTTTTTGCAAAATTTACTGTAGAAAAGGCAATCCCTGGCGCAAATAAAATTTGCGACAGTAAAAAATTAATTTTTGAAAAATTTACTATAGAAAAGGCAATCCCTGGCGCAATTAAAATTTGCGACAGTAAAAAATTAATTTTTGAAAAATTTACTATAGAAAAGGCAATCCCTGGCGTAATTAAAATTTGCGACAGTAAAAAATAACTTTTTGAAAAATTTACTATAGAAAAGGCAATCCCTGGCGTAATTAAAATTTGCGACAGTAAAAAATTAATTTTTGAAAAATTTACTATTGAAAAGGCAATCCCTGGCGTATTTAAAATTTGCGACAGTAAGAAATTAATTTTTGAAAAATTTACTATAGAAAAGGCAATCCCTGGAGTATTTAAAATTTGCGACAGTAAAAAATTAATTTTTGAAAAATTTACTATGGAAAAGGCAATCCCTGGCGCAATTAAAATTTGCGACAGTAAAAAATTATTTTTTGAATAATTTACTATAGAAAAGGCAATCCCTGGCGTAATTAAAATTTGCGACAGTAAAAAATTATTTTTTGAAAAATTTACTGTAGAAAAGGCAATCCCTGGCGCAATTAAAATTTGTGACAGTAAAAAATTATTTTTTGAAAAATTTACTGTAGAAAAGGCAATCCCTGGCGCACTTAAAATTTGCGACAGTAAAAAATTATTTTTTGTAAAATTTACTGTAGAAAAGGCAATCACTGGCGCAATTAAAATTTGCGACAATAAAAAATTAATTATTGAAAAATTTACTGTAGAAAAGGCAATCCCTGGCGTAATTAAAATTTGCGACAGTAAAAAATTATTTTTTGAAAAATTTACTATAGAAAAGGCAATCCCTGGCGTAATTAAAATTTGCGACAGTAAAAAATTATTTTTTGAAAAATTTACTATAGAAAAGGCAATCCCTGGCGTAATTAAAATTTGCGACAGTAAAAAATTATTTTTTGAAAAATTTACTATAGAAAAGGCAATCCCCGGCGTAGTTAAAATTTGCGACAGTAAAAAATTATTTTTTGCAAAATTTACTGTAGAAAAGGCAATCCCTGGCGCAAATAAAATTTGCGACAGTAAAAAATCAATTTTTGAAAAATTTACTATAGAAAAGGCAAACCCTGGCGCAATTAAAATTTGCCACAGTAAAAAATTAATTTTTGAAAAATTTACTATAGAAAAGGCAATCCCTGGCGTAATTAAAATTTGCGACAGTAAAAAATTATTTATTGAAAAATTTACTGTAGAAAAGGCAATCCCTGGCGTAACTAAAATTTGCGACAGTAAAAAAATAATTTTTGAAAAATTTACTATAGAAAAGGCAATCCCTGGCGTATTTAAAAATTGCGACAGTAAAAAATTAATTTTTGAATAATTTACTATAGAAAAGGCAATCCCTGGAGTATTTAAAATTTGCGACAGTAAAAAATTAATTTTTGAAAAATTTACTATAGAAAAGGCAATCCCTGGCGCAATTAAAATTTGCGACAGTAAAAAACTATTTTTTGAATAATTTACTATAGAAAAGGCAATCCCTGGCGTAATTAAAATTTGCGACAGTAAAAAATTATTTTTTGAAAAATTTACTATAGAAAAGGCAATCCCTGGCGTAATTAAAATTTGCGACAATATAAAATTATTTTTTGAAAAATTTACTGTAGAATGGCAATCCCTGGCGTAATTAAAATTTGCGACAGAAAATTATTTTTTGAAAAATTTACTGTAGAAAAGGCAATCCCTGGCGCAATTAAAATTTGCGACAGTAAAAAATTAATTTTTGAAAAATTTACTATAGAAAAGGCAATCCCTGGCGCAATTAAAATTTGCGACAGTAAAAAATAATTTTTTGCAAAATTTACTATAGAAAAGGCAATCCCTGGCGCAATTAAAATTTGCGACAGTAAAAAATTAATTTTTGAAAAATTTACTGTATAAAAGGCAATCCCTGGCGCAATTAAAATTTGCGACAGTATAAAATTATTTTGTGATTAATTTACTATAGAAAAGGCAATCCCTGGCGTATTTAAAATTTTTGACAGTAGAAAATTAATTTGTGAAAAATTTACTATAGAAAAGGTAATCCCTGGCGGATTTAAAATTTGCGACAGTAAAAAATTAATTTTTGAAAAATTTACTGTAGAAAAGGCAATCCTTGGCGTAATTAAAATTTGCGACAGTAAAAAATTATTTTTTGCAAAATTTGCTATACAAAAGGCAATCCCTGGCGTATTTAAAATTTGCGACAGTAAAAAATTAATTTTTGAAAAATTTACTATAGAAAAGGCAATCCCTGGCGCAATTAAAATTTGCGACAGTAAAAAATTCATTTTTGAAAAATCTACTATAGAAAAGGCAATCCCTGGAGCAATTAAAATTTGCGACAGTAAAAAATTATTTTTTGCAAAATTTACTATACAAAAGGCAATCCCTGGCGCAATTAAATTTGCGACAGTAAAAAATTATTTTTTGAAAAATTTACTGTAGAAAAGGCAATCCCTGGCGCAATTAAAATTTGCGACAGTAGAAAATTATTTTTTGAAAAATTTACTGTAGAAAAGGCAATCCTTGGCGCAATTAAAATTTGCGACATTAAAAAATTAATTTTTGAAAAATTTAATTTTTGAAAAATTTACTATAGAAAAGGCAATCCCTGGCGCAATTAAAATTTGCGACAGTAAAAAATTAATTTTTGGAAAATTTACTACAGAAAAGGCAATCCCGGGCGCAATTAAAATTTGCGACAGTAAAAAATTATTTTTTGCAAAATTTACTGTAGAAAAGGCAATCCCTGGCGCAATTAAAATTTGCGACAGTAAAAAATTATTTTTTGAAAAATTTACTGTAGAAAAGGCAATCCCTGACGCAATTAAAATTTGCGACAGTAAAAAATTATTTTTTGAAAAATTTACTGTATAAAAGGCAATCCCTGGCGCAATTAAAATTTGCGACAGTATAAAATTATTTTGTGATTAATTTACTATAGAAAAGGCAATCCCTGGCGTATTTAAAATTTTTGACAGTAGAAAATTAATTTGTGAAAAATTTACTATAGAAAAGGTAATCCCTGGCGGATTTAAAATATGCGACAGTAAAAAATTAATT
This sequence comes from Dioctria linearis, assembly GCA_963930735.1. Taxonomy (NCBI): domain Eukaryota; kingdom Metazoa; phylum Arthropoda; class Insecta; order Diptera; family Asilidae; genus Dioctria; species Dioctria linearis. The sequence continues at coordinate 11,838 of CAWVNZ010002267.1, read as the reverse complement.
TTTGAAAAATTTATTGTAGAAAAGGCAATCCTTGGCATAATTAAAATTTGCGACAGTAAAAAATTATTTTTGCAAAATTTGCTATACAAAAGGCAATCCCTGGCGTATTTAAAATTTGCGACAGTAAAAAATTAATTTTTGAAAAATTTACTATAGAAAAGGCAATCCCTGGCGCAATTAAAATTTGCGACAGTAAAAAATTCATTTTTGAAAAATCTACTATAGAAAAGGCAATCCCTGGCGTAATTAAAATTTGCGACAGTAAAAAATTATTTTTGAAAAATTTACTATAGAAAAGGCAATCCCTGGCGTAATTAAAATTTGCGACAATATAAAATTATTTTTTGAAAAATTTACTGTAGAATGGCAATCCCTGGCGTAATTAAAATTTGCGACAGAAAATTATTTTTTGAAAAATTTACTGTAGAAAAGGCAATCCCTGGCGCAATTAAAATTTGCGACAGTAAAAAATTAATTTTTGAAAAATTTACTATAGAAAAGGCAATCCCTGGCGCAATTAAAATTTGCGACAGTAAAAAATAATTTTTTGCAAAATTTACTATAGAAAAGGCAATCCCTGGCGCAATTAAAATTTGCGACAGTAAAAAATTAATTTTTGAAAAATTTACTGTATAAAAGGCAATCCCTGGCGCAATTAAAATTTGCGACAGTATAAAATTATTTTGTGATTAATTTACTATAGAAAAGGCAATCCCTGGCGTATTTAAAATTTTTGACAGTAGAAAATTAATTTGTGAAAAATTTACTATAGAAAAGGTAATCCCTGGCGGATTTAAAATTTGCGACAGTAAAAAATTAATTTTTGAAAAATTTACTGTAGAAAAGGCAATCCTTGGCGTAATTAAAATTTGCGACAGTAAAAAATTATTTTTTGCAAAATTTGCTATACAAAAGGCAATCCCTGGCGTATTTAAAATTTGCGACAGTAAAAAATTAATTTTTGAAAAATTTACTATAGAAAAGGCAATCCCTGGCGCAATTAAAATTTGCGACAGTAAAAAATTCATTTTTGAAAAATCTACTATAGAAAAGGCAATCCCTGGAGCAATTAAAATTTGCGACAGTAAAAAATTATTTTTTGCAAAATTTACTATACAAAAGGCAATCCCTGGCGCAATTAAATTTGCGACAGTAAAAAATTATTTTTTGAAAAATTTACTGTAGAAAAGGCAATCCCTGGCGCAATTAAAATTTGCGACAGTAGAAAATTATTTTTTGAAAAATTTACTGTAGAAAAGGCAATCCTTGGCACAATTAAAATTTGCGACATTAAAAAATTAATTTTTGAAAAATTTAATTTTTGAAAAATTTACTATAGAAAAGGCAATCCCTGGCGCAATTAAAATTTGCGACAGTAAAAAATTAATTTTTGGAAAATTTACTACAGAAAAGGCAATCCCGGGCGCAATTAAAATTTGCGACAGTAAAAAATTATTTTTTGCAAAATTTACTGTAGAAAAGGCAATCCCTGGCGCAATTAAAATTTGCGACAGTAAAAAATTATTTTTTGAAAAATTTACTGTAGAAAAGGCAATCCCTGACGCAATTAAAATTTGCGACAGTAAAAAATTATTTTTTGAAAAATTTACTGTATAAAAGGCAATCCCTGGCGCAATTAAAATTTGCGACAGTATAAAATTATTTTGTGATTAATTTACTATAGAAAAGGCAATCCCTGGCGTATTTAAAATTTTTGACAGTAGAAAATTAATTTGTGAAAAATTTACTATAGAAAAGGTAATCCCTGGCGGATTTAAAATTTGCGACAGTAAAAAATAATTTTTGAAAAATTTATTGTAGAAAAGGCAATCCTTGGCATAATTAAAATTTGCGACAGTAAAAAATTATTTTTTGCAAAATTTGCTATACAAAAGGCAATCCCTGGCGTATTTAAAATTTGCGACAGTAAAAAATTAATTTTTGAAAAATTTACTATAGAAAAGGCAATCCCTGGCGCAATTAAAATTTGCGACAGTAAAAAATTCATTTTTGAAAAATCTACTATAGAAAAGGCAATCCCTGGCGTAATTAAAATTTGCGACAGTAAAAAATAATTTTTTGAAAAATTTACTATAGAAAAGGCAATCCCTGGCGTAATTAAAATTTGCGACAGTAAAAAATTAATTTTTGAAAAATTTACTATTGAAAAGGCAATCCCTGGCGTATTTAAAAATTGCGACAGTAAAAAATTAATTTTTGAATAATTTACTATAGAAAAGGCAATCCCTGGAGTATTTAAAATTTGCGACAGTAAAAAATTAATTTTTGAAAAATTTACTATAGAAAAGGCAATCCCTGGCGCAATTAAAATTTGAGACAGTAAAAAACTATTTTTTGAATAATTTACTATAGAAAAGGCAATCCCTGGCGTAATTAAAATTTGCGACAGTAAAAAATTATTTTTTGAAAAATTTACTATAGAAAAGGCAATCCCTGGAGCAATTAAAATTTGCGACAACATAAAATTATTTTTTGAAAAATTTACTGTAGAATGGCAATCCCTGGCGTAATTAAAATTTGCGACAGAAAATTATTTTTTGAAAAATTTACTGTAGAAAAGGCAATCCCTGGCGCAATTAAAATTTGCGACAGTAAAAAATTAATTTTTGAAAAATTTACTATAGAAAAGGCAATCCCTGGCGCAATTAAAATTTGCGACAGTAAAAAATAATTTTTTGCAAAATTTACTATAGAAAAGGCAATCCCTGGCGCAATTAAAATTTGCGACAGTAAAAAATTAATTTTTGAAAAATTTACTGTATAAAAGGCAATCCCTGGCGCAATTAAAATTTGCGACAGTATAAAATTATTTTGTGATTAATTTACTATAGAAAAGGCAATCCCTGGCGTATTTAAAATTTTTGACAGTAGAAAATTAATTTGTGAAAAATTTACTATAGAAAAGGTAATCCCTGGCGGATTTAAAATTTGCGACAGTAAAAAATTAATTTTTGAAAAATTTACTGTAGAAAAGGCAATCCTTGGCGTAATTAAAATTTGCGACAGTAAAAAATTATTTTTTGCAAAATTTGCTATACAAAAGGCAATCCCTGGCGTATTTAAAATTTGCGAAAGTAAAAAATTAATTTTTGAAAAATTTACTATAGAAAAGGCAATCCCTGGCGCAATTAAAATTTGCGACAGTAAAAAATTCATTTTTGAAAAATCTACTATAGAAAAGGCAATCCCTGGAGCAATTAAAATTTGCGACAGTAAAAAATTATTTTTTGCAAAATTTACTATACAAAAGGCAATCCCTGGCGCAATTAAATTTGCGACAGTAAAAAATTATTTTTTGAAAAATTTTCTGTAGAAAAGGCAATCCCTGGCGCAATTAAAATTTGCGACAGTAGAAAATTATTTTTTGAAAAATTTACTGTAGAAAAGGCAATCCTTGGCGCAATTAAAATTTGCGACAGTAAAAAATTAATTTTGAAAAATTTAATTTTTGAAAAATTTACTATAGAAAAGGCAATCCCTGGCGCAATTAAAATTTGCGACAGTAAAAAATTAATTTTTGGAAAATTTACTACAGAAAAGGCAATCCCGGGCGCAATTAAAATTTGCGACAGTAAAAAATTATTTTTTGCAAAATTTACTGTAGAAAAGGCAATCCCTGGCGCAATTAAAATTTGCGACAGTAAAAAATTATTTTTTGAAAAATTTACTGTAGAAAAGGCAATCCCTGACGCAATTAAAATTTGCGACAGTAAAAAATTATTTTTTGAAAAATTTACTGTATAAAAGGCAATCCCTGGCGCAATTAAAATTTGCGACAGTATAAAATTATTTTGTGATTAATTTACTATAGAAAAGGCAATCCCTGGCGTATTTAAAATTTTTGACAGTAGAAAATTAATTTGTGAATAATTTACTATAGAAAAGGCAATCCCTGGAGTATTTAAAATTTGCGACAGTAAAAAATTAATTTTTGAAAAATTTACTATAGAAAAGGCAATCCCTGGCGCAATTAAAATTTGCGACAGTAAAAAATTATTTTTTGAAAAATTTACTGTAGAAAAGGCAATCCCTGACGCAATTAAAATTTGCGACAGTAAAAAATTATTTTTTGAAAAATTTACTGTAGAAAAGGCAATCTCTGGCGCAATTAAAATTTGCGACAGTAGAAAATTATTTTTTGAAAAATTTACTGTAGAAAAGGCAATCCTTGGCGCAATTAAAATTTGCGACAGTAAAAAATTAATTTTTGAAAAATTTAATTTTTGAAAAATTTACTATAGAAAAGGCAATCCCTGGCGCAATTAAAAATTTGCGACAGTAAAAAATTAATTTTTGGAAAATGTACTACAGAAAAGGCAATCCCGGGCGCAATTAAAATTTGCGACAGTAAAAAATTATTTTTTGCAAAATTTACTCTAGAAAAGGCAATCCCTGGCGCAATTAAAATTTGCGACAGTAAAAAATTATTTTTTGAAAAATTTACTGTAGAAAAGGCAATCCCTGACGCAATTAAAATTTGCGACAGTAAAAAATTATTTTTGAAAAATTTACTGTATAAAAGGCAATCCCTGGCGCAATTAAAATTTGCGACAGTAAAAAATTATTTTTTGCAAAATTTACTGTAGAAAAGGCAATCCCTGGCGCAATTAAAATTTGCGACAGTAGAAAATTATTTTTTGAAAAATTTACTGTAGAAAAGGCAATCCTTGGCGCAATTAAAATTTGCGACAGTAAAAAATTAATTTTTGAAAAATTTAATTTTTGAAAAATTTACTATAGAAAAGGCAATCCCTTGCGCAATTAAAATTTGCGACAGTAAAAAATTAATTTTTGGAAAATTTACTACAGAAAAGGCAATCCCGGGCGCAATTAAAATTTGCGACAGTAAAAAATTATTTTTTGCAAAATTTACTGTAGAAAAGGCAATCCCTGGCGCAATTAAAATTTGCGACAGTAAAAAATTATTTTTTGAAAAATTTACTGTAGAAAAGGCAATCCCTGACGCAATTAAAATTTGCGACAGTAAAAAATTATTTTTTGAAAAAAATTTACTGTATAAAAGGCAATCCCTAGCGCAATTAAAATTTGCGACAGTATAAAATTATTTTGTGATTAATTTACTATAGAAAAGGCAATCCCTGGCGTATTTAAAATTTTTGACAGTAGAAAATTAATTTGTGAATAATTTACTATAGAAAAGGCAATCCCTGGAGTATTTAAAATTTGCGACAGTAAAAAATTAATTTTTGAAAAATTTACTATAGAAAAGGCAATCCCTGGCGCAATTAAAATTTGCGACAGTAAAAAACTATTTTTTGAATAATTTACTATAGAAAAGGCAATCCCTGGCGTAATTAAAATTTGCTACAGTAAAAAATTATTTTTTGAAAAATTTACTATAGAAAAGGCAATCCCTGGCGTAATTAAAATTTGCGACAATATAAAATTATTTTTTGAAAAATTTACTGTAGAATGGCAATCCCTGGCGTAATTAAAATTTGCGACAGAAAATTATTTTTTGAAAAATTTACTGTAGAAAAGGCAATCCCTGGCGCAATTAAAATTTGCGACAGTAAAAATTTAATTTTTGAAAAATTTACTATAGAAAAGGCAATCCCTGGCGCAATTAAAATTTGCGACAGTAAAAAATAATTTTTTGCAAAATTTACTATAGAAAAGGCAATCCCTGGCGCAATTAAAATTTGCGACAGTAAAAAATTAATTTTTGAAAAATTTACTGTATAAAAGGCAATCCCTGGCGCAATTAAAATTTGCGACAGTATAAAATTATTTTGTGATTAATTTACTATAGAAAAGGCAATCCCTGGCGTATTTAAAATTTTTGACAGTAGAAAATTAATTTGTGAAAAATTTACTATAGAAAAGGTAATCCCTGGCGGATTTAAAATTTGCGACAGTAAAAAATTAATTTTTGAAAAATTTACTGTAGAAAAGGCAATCCTTGGCGTAATTAAAATTTGCGACAGTAAAAAATTATTTTTTGCAAAAATTGCTATACAAAAGGCAATCCCTGGCGTATTTAAAATTTGCGACAGTAAAAAATTAATTTTTGAAAAATTTACTATAGAAAAGGCAATCCCTGGCGCAATTAAAATTTGCGACAGTAAAAAATTCATTTTTGAAAAATCTACTATAGAAAAGGCAATCCCTGGAGCAATTAAAATTTGCGACAGTAAAAAATTATTTTTTGCAAAATTTACTATACAAAAGGCAATCCCTGGCGCAATTAAATTTGCGACAGTAAAAAATTATTTTTTGAAAAATTTACTGTAGAAAAGGCAATCCCTGGCGCAATTAAAATTTGCGACAGTAAAAAATTCATTTTTGAAAAATCTACTATAGAAAAGGCAATCCCTGGCGTAATTAAAATTTGCGACAGTAAAAAATAATTTTTTGAAAAATTTACTATAGAAAAGGCAATCCCTGGCGTAATTAAAATTTGCGACAGTAAAAAATTAATTTTTGAAAAATTTACTATTGAAAAGGCAATCCCTGGCGTATTTAAAAATTGCGACAGTAAAAAATTAATTTTTGAATAATTTACTATAGAAAAGGCAATCCCTGGAGTATTTAAAATTTGCGACAGTAAAAAATTAATTTTTGAAAAATTTACTATAGAAAAGGCAATCCCTGGCGCAATTAAAATTTGCGACAGTAAAAAACTATTTTTTGAATAATTTACTATAGAAAAGGCAATCCCTGGCGTAATTAAAATTTGCGACAGTAAAAAATTATTTTTTGAAAAATTTACTATAGAAAAGGCAATCCCTGGAGCAATTAAAATTTGCGACAACATAAAATTATTTTTTGAAAAATTTACTGTAGAATGGCAATCCCTGGCGTAATTAAAATTTGCGACAGAAAATTATTTTTTGAAAAATTTACTGTAGAAAAGGCAATCCCTGGCGCAATTAAAATTTGCGACAGTAAAAAATTAATTTTTGAAAAATTTACTATAGAAAAGGCAATCCCTGGCGCAATTAAAATTTGCGACAGTAAAAAATAATTTTTTGCAAAATTTACTATAGAAAAGGCAATCCCTGGCGCAATTAAAATTTGCGACAGTAAAAAATTAATTTTTGAAAAATTTACTGTATAAAAGGCAATCCCTGGCGCAATTAAAATTTGCGACAGTATAAAATTATTTTGTGATTAATTTACTATAGAAAAGGCAATCCCTGGCGTATTTAAAATTTTTGACAGTAGAAAATTAATTTGTGAAAAATTTACTATAGAAAAGGTAATCCCTGGCGGATTTAAAATTTGCGACAGTAAAAAATTAATTTTTGAAAAATTTACTGTAGAAAAGGCAATCCTTGGCGTAATTAAAATTTGCGACAGTAAAAAATTATTTTTTGCAAAATTTGCTATACAAAAGGCAATCCCTGGCGTATTTAAAATTTGCGAAAGTAAAAAATTAATTTTTGAAAAATTTACTATAGAAAAGGCAATCCCTGGCGCAATTAAAATTTGCGACAGTAAAAAATTCATTTTTGAAAAATCTACTATAGAAAAGGCAATCCCTGGAGCAATTAAAATTTGCGACAGTAAAAAATTATTTTTTGCAAAATTTACTATACAAAAGGCAATCCCTGGCGCAATTAAATTTGCGACAGTAAAAAATTATTTTTTGAAAAATTTACTGTAGAAAAGGCAATCCCTGGCGCAATTAAAATTTGCGACAGTAGAAAATTATTTTTTGAAAAATCTACTGTAGAAAAGGCAATCCTTGGCGCAATTAAAATTTGCGACAGTAAAAAATTAATTTTTGAAAAATTTAATTTTTGAAAAATTTACTATAGAAAAGGCAATCCCTGCGCAATTAAAATTTGCGACAGTAAAAAATTAATTTTTGGAAAATTTACTACAGAAAAGGCAATCCCGGGCGCAATTAAAATTTGCGACAGTAAAAAATTATTTTTTGCAAAATTTACTGTAGAAAAGGCAATCCCTGGCGCAATTAAAATTTGCGACAGTAAAAAATTAATTTTTGAAAAATTTACTGTAGAAAAGGCAATCCCTGACGCAATTAAAATTTGCGACAGTAAAAAATTATTTTTTGAAAAATTTACTGTATAAAAGGCAATCCCTGGCGCAATTAAAATTTGCGACAGTATAAAATTATTTTGTGATTAATTTACTATAGAAAAGGCAATCCCTGGCGTATTTAAAATTTTTGACAGTAGAAAATTAATTTGTGAATAATTTACTATAGAAAAGGCAATCCCTGGAGTATTTAAAATTTGCGACAGTAAAAAATTAATTTTTGAAAAATTTACTATAGAAAAGGCAATCCCTGGCGCAATTAAAATTTGCGACAGTAAAAAATTAATTTTTGAAAAATTTACTATAGAAAAGGCAATCCCTGGCGCAATTAAAATTTGCGACAGTAAAAAATTCATTTTTGAAAAATCTACTATAGAAAAGGCAATCCCTGGCGTAATTAAAATTTGCGACAGTAAAAAATAATTTTTTGAAAAATTTACTATAGAAAAGGCAATCCCTGGCGTAATTAAAATTTGCGACAGTAAAAAATTAATTTTTGAAAAATTTACTATTGAAAAGGCAATCCCTGGCGTATTTAAAAATTGCGACAGTAAAAAATTAATTTTTGAATAATTTACTATAGAAAAGGCAATCCCTGGAGTATTTAAAATTTGCGACAGTAAAAAATTAATTTTTGAAAAATTTACTATAGAAAAGGCAATCCCTGGCGCAATTAAAATTTGCGACAGTAAAAAACTATTTTTTGAATAATTTACTATAGAAAAGGCAATCCCTGGCGTAATTAAAATTTGCGACAGTAAAAAATTATTTTTTGAAAAATTTACTATAGAAAAGGCAATCCCTGGAGCAATTAAAATTTGCGACAACATAAAATTATTTTTTGAAAAATTTACTGTAGAATGGCAATCCCTGGCGTAATTAAAATTTGCGAGAGAAAATTATTTTTTGAAAAATTTACTGTAGAAAAGGCAATCCCTGGCGCAATTAAAATTTGCGACAGTAAAAAATTAATTTTTGAAAAATTTACTATAGAAAAGGCAATCCCTGGCGCAATTAAAATTTGCGACAGTAAAAAATAATTTTTTGCAAAATTTACTATAGAAAAGGCAATCCCTGGCGCAATTAAAATTTGCGACAGTAAAAAATTAATTTTTGAAAAATTTACTGTATAAAAGGCAATCCCTGGCGCAATTAAAACTTGCGACAGTATAAAATTATTTTGTGATTAATTTACTATAGAAAAGGCAATCCCTGGCGTATTTAAAATTTTTGACAGTAGAAAATTAATTTGTGAAAAATTTACTATAGAAAAGGTAATACCTGGCGGATTTAAAATTTGCGACAGTAAAAAATTAATTTTTGAAAAATTTACTGTAGAAAAGGCAATCCTTGGCGTAATTAAAATTTGCGACAGTAAAAAATTATTTTTTGCAAAATTTGCTATACAAAAGGCAATCCCTGGCGTATTTAAAATTTGCGAAAGTAAAAAATTAATTTTTGAAAAATTTACTATAGAAAAGGCAATCCCTGGCGCAATTAAAATTTGCGACAGTAAAAAATTCATTTTTGAAAAATCTACTATAGAAAAGGCAATCCCTGGAGCAATTAAAATTTGCGACAGTAAAAAATTATTTTTTGCAAAATTTACTATACAAAAGGCAATCCCTGGCGCAATTAAATTTGCGACAGTAAAAAATTATTTTTTGAAAAATTTACTGTAGAAAAGGCAATCCCTGGCGCAATTAAAATTTGCGACAGTAGAAAATTATTTTTTGAAAAATTTACTGTAGAAAAGGCAATCCTTGGCGCAATTAAAATTTGCGACAGTAAAAAATTAATTTTTGAAAAATTTAATTTTTGAAAAATTTACTATAGAAAAGGCAATCCCTGGCGCAATTAAAATTTGCGACAGTAAAAAATTAATTTTTGGAAAATTTACTACAGAAAAGGCAATCCCGGGCGCAATTAAAATTTGCGACAGTAAAAAATTATTTTTTGCAAAATTTACTGTAGAAAAGGCAATCCCTGGCGCAATTAAAATTTGCGACAGTAAAAAATTATTTTTTGAAAAATTTACTGTAGAAAAGGCAATCCCTGACGCAATTAAAATTTGCGACAGTAAAAAATTATTTTTTGAAAAATTTACTGTATAAAAGGCAATCCCTGGCGCAATTAAAATTTGCGACAGTATAAAATTATTTTGTGATTAATTTACTATAGAAAAGGCAATCCCTGGCGTATTTAAAATTTTTGACAGTAGAAAATTAATTTGTGAATAATTTACTATAGAAAAGGCAATCCCTGAAGTATTTAAAATTTGCGACAGTAAAAAATTAATTTTTGAAAAATTTACTATAGAAAAGGCAATCCCTGGCGCAATTAAAATTTGCGACAGTAAAAAACTATTTTTTGAATAATTTACTATAGAAAAGGCAATCCCTGGCGTAATTAAAATTTGCGACAGTAAAAAATTATTTTTTGAAAAATTTACTATAGAAAAGGCAATCCCCGGCGTAATTAAAATTTGCGACAATATAAAATTATTTTTTGAAAAATTTACTGTAGAATGGCAATCCCTGGCGTAATTAAAATTTGCGACAGAAAATTATTTTTTGAAAAATTTACTGTAGAAAAGGCAATCCCTGGCGCAATTAAAATTTGCGACAGTAAAAATTTAATTTTTGAAAAATTTACTATAGAAAAGGCAATCCCTGGCGCAATTAAAATTTGCGACAGTAAAAAATAATTTTTTGCAAAATTTACTATAGAAAAGGCAATCCCTGGCGCAATTAAAATTTGCGACAGTAAAAAATTAATTTTTGAAAAATTTACTGTATAAAAGGCAATCCCTGGCGCAATTAAAATTTGCGACAGTATAAAATTATTTTGTGATTAATTTACTATAGAAAAGGCAATCCCTGGCGTATTTAAAATTTTTGACAGTAGAAAATTAATTTGTGAAAAATTTACTATAGAAAAGGTAATCCCTGGCGGATTTAAAATTTGCGACAGTAAAAAATTAATTTTTGAAAAATTTACTGTAGAAAAGGCAATCCTTGGCGTAATTAAAATTTGCGACAGTAAAAAATTATTTTTTGCAAAATTTGCTATACAAAAGGCAATCCCTGGCGTATTTAAAATTTGCGACAGTAAAAAATTAATTTTTGAAAAATTTACTATAGAAAAGGCAATCCCTGGCGCAATTAAAATTTGCGACAGTAAAAAATTCATTTTTGAAAAATCTACTATAGAAAAGGCAATCCCTGGAGCAATTAAAATTTGCGACAGTAAAAAATTATTTTTTGCAAAATTTACTATACAAAAGGCAATCCCTGGCGCAATTAAATTTGCGACAGTAAAAAATTATTTTTTGAAAAATTTACTGTAGAAAAGGCAATCCCTGGCGCAATTAAAATTTGCGACAGTAGAAAATTATTTTTTGAAAAATTTACTGTAGAAACGGCAATCCTTGGCGCAATTAAAATTTGCGACAGTAAAAAATTAATTTTTGAAAAATTTAATTTTTGAAAAATTTACTATAGAAAAGGCAATCCCTGGCGCAATTAAAATTTGCGACAGTAAAAAATTAATTTTTGGAAAATTTACTACAGAAAAGGCAATCCTGGGCGCAATTAAAATTTGCGACAGTAAAAAATTATTTTTTGCAAAATTTACTGTAGAAAAGGCAATCCCTGGCGCAATTAAAATTTGCGACAGTAAAAAATTATTTTTTGAAAAATTTACTGTATAAAAGGCAATCCCTGGCGCAATTAAAATTTGCGACAGTATAAAATTATTTTGTGATTAATTTACTATAGAAAAGGCAAT
>CAWVNZ010002266.1:0-112570 GCA_963930735.1 Dioctria linearis | reverse complement strand
TATTCAAAAAATAATTTTTTACTGTCGCAAATTTTAATTGCGCCAGGGATTGCCTTTTCTACAGTAAATTTTGCAAAAAATTATTTTTCACTGTCGCAAATTTGAATTGCGCCAGGGATTGCCTTTTCTACAGTAAAATTTGCAAAAATTAATTTTTTACTGTCGAAAATTTTAATTACGCCAGGGATGCCTTTTCTATAGTAAATTTTTCAAAAAATAATTTTCTACTGTCGAAAATTTTAATTGCGCCAGGGATTGCCTTTTCTACAGTAAATTTTACAAAAAATAAATAAAAAAAATAATTTTTTACTGTCCCAAGTTTTAATTGCGCTAGGGATTACCTTTTCTACAGTAAATTTTTCAAAAATTAATTTTTTACTGTCGAAAATTTTAATTACGCCAGGGATTGCCTTTTCTATAGTAAATTTTTCAAAAAATAATTTTAGAGTGTCGCAAATTTTAATTGCGCTAGGGATTGCCTTTTCTACAGTAAATTTTTCTAAAAATAATTTTCTACTGTCGCAAATTTTAATTGCGCCAGGAATTGCCTTTTCTACAGTAAATTTTTCAAAAATTAATTTTTTACTGTCGAAAATTTTAATTACGCCAGGGATTGCCTTTTCTATAGTAAATTTGACAAAAAATAATTTGTTACTGTCGCAAGTTTTAATTGCGCCAGGGATTACCTTTTCTACAGTAAATTTTTCAAAAATGAATTTTTTACTGTCGAACATTTTAATTACGCCAGGGATTGCCTTTTCTGTAGTAAATTTTTCTAAAAAATAATTTTCTACTGTCGCAAATTTTAATTGCGCCAGGGATTGCCTTTTCTATAGTAAATTTTACAAAAAATAATTTTTTACTGTCCCAAGTTTTAATTGCGCCAGGCATTGCCTTTTCTACAGTAAATTTTACAAAAAATAATTTTTTACTGTCCCAAGTTTTAATTGCGCCAGGGATTGCCTTTTCTATAGTAAATTTTTCAAAAAATAATTTTATACTGCCGCAAATTTTAATTACGCCATGGGTTTCCTTTTCTATAGTAAATTTTGCAAAAAATAACTTTTTACTGTCGCAAATTTTAATTGCGCCAGGGATTGCCGTTTCTATAGTAAATTATTCAAAGAATAATTTTTTACTGTCGCAAATTTTAATTGCGCCAGGGATTGCCTTTTCTATAGTAAATTTTTCAAAAATTAATTTTTACTGTCGCAAATTTTAAATCCGCCAGGGATTGCCTTTTCTATAGTAAATTTTTCACAAATTAATTTTCTACTGTCGCAAATTTTAATTACGCCAGAGATTGCCTTTTCTATAGTAAATTTTACAAAAAATAATTTTTTACTGTCGCAAGTTTTAATTGCGCCAGGGATTGCCTTTTCTATAGTAAATTTTTCAAAAAATAATTTTTTACTGTCGCAAATTTTAAATCCGCCAGGGATTGCCTTGTCTATAGTAAATTATTCAAAAAATAATTTTCTACTGTCGCAAATTTTAATTGCGCCAGGGATTGCATTTTCTACAGTACATTTTGCAAAAAATTAATTTTTTATTGTCGCAAATTTTAATTACGCCAGGGATTGCCTTTTCTATAGTAAATTTTTCAAAAATTAATTTTTTCCTGTCGCAAATTTTAAATCCGCCAGGGATTGCCTTTTCTATAGTAAATTATTCAAAAAATAATTTTTTACTGTCGCAAATTTTAATTGCGCCAGGGATTGCCTTTCTGCAGTAAATTTATCAAAAAATAATTTTCTACTGTCGCAAATTTTAAATCCGCCGGGGATTGCCTTGTCTATAGTAAATTATTCAAAAAATAATTTTTTACTATCGCAAATTTTAATTGCGCCAGGGATTGCCTTTTCTACAGTAAATTTTGCAAAAAATTATTTTTTACTGTCGCAAACTTTAATTGCGCCAGGGATTGCCTTTTCTACAGTAAAATTCGCAAAAAATATTTTTTTACTGTCGCAAATTTTAATTACGCCAGGGATTGCATTTTCTATAGTAAATTTTTCAAAAAATAATTTTCTACTGACGCAAATTTTAATTGCGCCAGGGATTGCCTTTTCTACAGTAAATTTTACAAAAAATAATTTTTTACTGTCGCAAGTTTTAATTGCGCCAGGGATTACCTTTTCTACAGTAAATTTTTCAAAAATTAATTTTTTATTGTCGCAAATTTTAATTACGCCAGGGATTGCCTTTTCTATAGTAAATTTTTCAAAAATTAATTTTTTACTGTCGCAATTTTTAATTGCGCCAGGGATTGCCTTTTCTATAGTAAATTTTTCAAAAATAATTTTTTACTGTCGCAAATTTTAATTGCGGCAGGGATTGCCTTTTCTACAGTAAATTTTGCAAAAAATTATTTTTTACTGCCGCAAATTTTAATTGCGCCAGGGATTGCCTTTTCTACAGTAAAATTTGCAAAAAATAATTTTTTACTGTCGCAAATTTTAATTGCGCCAGGGATTGCCTTTTCTATAGTAAATTATTCATAAAATAATTTTTTACTGTCGCAAATTTTAATTGCGCCAGGGATTGCCTTTTCTACAGTAAATTTTTCAAAAAATAATTTTTTACTGTCGCAAATTTTAATTGCGCCAGGGATTGCCTTTTCTACAGTAAATTTTTCAAAAAATAATTTTTTACTGTCGCAAATTTTAATTACTCCAGGGATTGCCTTTTCTATAGTAAATTTTTCAAAAATTAATTTTTTACAGTCGCAAATTTTAATTGCGCAAGGGATTGCCTTTTCTATAGTAAATTTTGCAAAAAATAATTTTTTACTGTCGCAAATTTTAATTACGCCAGGGTTGCCTTATCTACAGTAAATTTTTTAAAAATTAATTTTTTACTATCGCAAATTTTAAATCCGCCAGGGATTGCCTTTTCTATAGTAAATTATTTAAAAAATAATTTTTTACTGTCGCAAATTTTAATTGCGCCAGGTATTGCCTTTTCTACAGTAAATTTTGCAAAAAATAATTTTTTACTGTCGCAAATTTTAATTACGCCAGGGGTTGCCTTTTCTACAGTAAAATTTGCAAAAAATAATTTTTTACTGTCGCAAATTTTAATTGCGCCAGGGATTGCCTTTTCTATAGTAAATTATTCATAAAATAATTTTTTACTGTCGCAAATTTTAATTGCGCCAGGGATTGCCTTTCCTACAGTAAATTTTTCAAAAAATAATTTTTTACTGTCGCAAATTTTAATTGCGCCAGGGATTGCCTTTTCTACAGTAAATTTTTCAAAAAATAATTTTTTACTGTCGCAAATTTTAATTACGCCAGGGATTGCCTTTTCTATAGTAAATTTTTCAAAAATTAATTTTTTACTGTCGCAAATTTTAATTGCGCCAGGGATTGCCTTTTCTATAGTAAATTTTGCAAAAAATAATTTTTTACTGTCGCAAATTTTAATTACGCCAGGGTTGTCTTATCTACAGTAAATTTTTAAAAATTAATTTTTTACTGTCGCAAATTTTAAATCCGCCAGGGATTGCCTTTTCTATAGTAAATTATTTAAAAAATAATTTTTTACTGTCGCAAATTTTAATTGCGCCAGGTATTGCCTTTTCTACAGTAAATTTTGCAAAAAATAATTTTTTATTGTAGCAAATTTTAATTACGCCAGGGGTTGCCTTTTCTATAGTAAATTTTTCAAAAATTAATTTTTTACTGTCGCAAATTTTAATTGCGCCAGGGATTGCCTTTTCTATAGTAAATTTTGCAAAAAATAATTTTTTACTGTCGCAAATTTTAATTACGCCAGGGTTATCTTTTCTACAGTAAATTTTTTAAAAATTAATTTTTTACTGTCGCAAATTTTAAATCCGCCAGGGATTGCCTTTTCTATAGTAAATTTTTCAAAAAATATTGTTCTACTGTCGCAAATTTCAATTGCGCCAGGGTTTGCCTTTTCTACAGTAAATTTTTCAAAAAATAATTTTTTATTGTCGCAAATTTTAATTGCGGCAGGGATTGCCATTTCTATAGTAAATTTTTCAAAAGTTAATTTTTTACTGTCGCAAATTTTAAATCCGCCAGGGATTGCCTTTTCTATAGTAAATTTTTCAAAAAATAATTTTCTACTGTTGGAAATTTTAATTGCGACAGGAATTGCCTTTTCTACAGTAAATATTTCAAAAATTAATTTTTTACTGTCGCAAATTTTAAATCCGCCAGGGATTGCCTTTTCTATAGTAAATTTTTCACAAATTAATTTTCTACTGTCGGAAATTTTAATTACGCCAGGGATTGCCTTTTCTATAGTAAATTTTACAAAAAATAATTTTTTACTGTCGCAAGTTTTAATTGCGCCAGGGATTGCCTTTTCTATAGTAAATTTTTCACAAATTAATTTTTTCCTGTCGCAAATTTTAAATCCGCCAGGGATTGCCTTTTCTATAGTAAATTATTCAAAAAATAATTTTTTACTGTCGCAAATTTTAATTGCGCCAGGGATTGCCTTTTCTACAGTAAATTTTTCAAAAAATAATTTTCTACTGTCGCAACTTTTAAATCCGCCAGGAATTGCCTTGTATATAGTAAATTATTCAAAAAATAATTTTTTACTGTCGCAAATTTTAATTGCGCCAGGGATTGCCTTTTCTACAGTAAATTTTGCAAAAAATTATTTTTTACTGTCGCAAATTTTAACTGCGCCAGGGATTGCCTTTTCTACAGTAAAATTTGCAAAAAATAATTTTTTACTGTCGCAAATTTTAATTACGCCAGGGATTGCATTTTCTATAGTAAATTTTTCAAAAAATAATTTTCTACTGACGCAAATTTTAATTGCGCCAGGGATTGCCTTTTCTACAGTAAATTTTTCAAAAAATAATTTTTTACTGTCGCAAATTTTAATTGCGCCAGGGATTGCCTTTTCTACAGTAAATTTTTCAAAAATTAATTTTTTACTGTCGCAAATTTTAATTACGCCAGGAATTGCCTTTTCTATAGTAAATTTTTCAAAAATTAATTTTTTACTGTCGCAAATTTTAATTGCGCCAGGGATTGCCTTTTCTATAGTAAATTTTGCAAAAAATAATTTTTTACTGTCGCAAATTTTAATTACGCCAGGGTTGCCTTTTCTACAGTAAATTTTTCAAAAATTAATTTTTTACTGTCGCAAATTTTAAATCCGCCAGGGATTGCCTTTTCTATAGTAAATTTTTCAAAAATTAATTTTTTACTGTCGCAAATTTTAATTGCGCCATGGATTGCCTTTTCTACAGTAAATTATTCAAAAAATAATTTTTTACTGTCGCAAATTTTAAATACGCCAGGGATTGCCTTTTCTATAGTAAATTTTTCACAAATTAATTTTATACTGTCGCAAATTTTAAATACGCCAGGGATTGCCTCTTCTATAGTAAATTTTGCAAAAAATAATTTTTTACTGTCGCAAATTTTAATTGCGCCAGGGATTGCCTTTTCTATAGTAAATTATTCAAAAAAAAATTTTTTTACTGTCGCAAATTTTAATTGCGCCGGGGATTGCCTTTTCTATAGTAAATTATTAAAAAAATAATTTTTTACTGTCGCAAATTTTAAATACGCCAGGTATTGCCTTTTATATAGTAAATTTTACAAAAAATAATTTTTTACTGTCGCAAGTTTTAATTGCGCCAGGGATTGCCGCTTCTATAGTAAATTTTTCAAAAAATAATGTTCTACTGTCGCAAATTTTAATTGCGCCAGGGATTGCCTTTTCTACAGTAAATTTTTCAAAAAATTATTTTTTACTGTCGCAAATTTTAAATCCGCCAGGGATTGCCTTTTCTATAGTAAATTTTTCAAAAATTAATTTTTTACTGTCGCAAATTTTAAATACGCCAGGGTTGCCTTTTCTATAGTAAATTTTTCAAAAATTACTTTTTTACTGTCGCAAATTTTAAATACGCCGGGGATTGCCTTTTCTACAGTAAATTTTTCAAAAATTAATTTTTTACTGTCGCAAATTTTAAATACGCCAGGGATTGTCTTTTCTATGGTTAATATTTCACAAATTAATTTTTTACTGTCGCAAATTTTAATTGCGCCAGGGATTGCCTTTTCTACAGTAAATTTTTCAAAAAATAATTTTCTACTGTCGCAAATTTTAATTGCGCCAGGGATTGCCTTTTCTACAGTAAATTTTTCAAAAATTAATTTTTTACTGTCGAAAATTTTAATTACGCCAGGGATTGCCTTTTCTATAGTAAATTTTACAAAAAATAATTTTTTACTGTCGCAAGTTTTAATTACGCCAGGGATTACCTTTTCTACAGTAAATTTTTCAAAAATTAATTTTTTACTGTCGAAAATTTTAATTACGCCAGGGATTGCCTTTTCTATAGTAAATTTTTCAAAAAATAATTTTCTACTGTCGCAAATTTTAATTGCGCCAGGGATTGCCTTTTCTACAGTAAATTTTTTACTGTCCCAAGTTTTAATTGCGCCAGGGATTGCCTTTTCTACAGTAAATTTTACAAAAAATAATTTTTTACTGTCCCAAGTTTTAATTGCGCCAGGGATTACCTTTTCTACAGTAAATTTTTCAAAAATTAATTTTTTACTGTCGAAAATTTTAATTACGCCAGGGATTGCCTTTTCTATAGTAAATTTTTCAAAAAATAATTTACTACTGTCGCAAATTTTAATTGCGCCAGGGATTGCCTTTTCTACAGTAAATTTTACAAAAAATAATTTTTTACTGTCCCAAGTTTTAATTGCGCCAGGGATTACCTTTTCTACAGTAAATTTTTTAAAAATTAATTTTTTACTGTCGAAAATTTTAATTACGCCAAGGATTGCCTTTTCTATAGTAAATTTTTCAAAAATTAATTTTTTACTGTCGCAAATTTTAAATCCGCCAGGGATTGCCTTTTCTATAGTAAATTATTCAAAAAATAATTTTTTACTGTCGCAAATTTTAATTGCGCCAAGAATTGCCTTTTCTATAGTAAATTTTTCACAAATTAATTTTTTCCTGTCGCAAATTTTAAATCCGCCAGGGATTGCCTTTTCTATAGTAAATTATTCAAAAAATAATTTTTTACTGTCGCAAATTTTAATTGCGCCAGGGATTGCCTTTTCTACAGTAAATTTTTCAAAAAATAATTTTCTACTGTCGCAAATTTTAAATCCGCCAGGGATTGCCTTGTCTATAGTAAAATATTCAAAAAATAATTTTTTACTGTCGCAAATTTTAATTGCGCCAGGGATTGCCTTTTCTACAGTAAATTTTGCAAAAAATTATTTTTTACTGTCGCAAATTTTAATTGCGCCAGGGATTGCCTTTTCTACAGTAAAATTTGCAAAAAATAATTTTTTACTGTCGCAAATTTTAATTACGCCAGGGATTGCATTTTCTATAGTAAATTTTTCAAAAAATACTTTTCTACTGTCGCAAATTTTAATTGCGCCAGGGATTGCCTTTTCTACAGTAAATTTTTCAAAAAATAATTTTTTACTGTCGCAAATTTTAATTGCGCCAGGGATTGCCTTTTCTACAGTAAATTTTTCAAAAATTAATTTTTTACTGTCGCAAATTTTAATTACGCCAGGGATTGCCTTTTCTATAGTAAATTTTTCAAAAATTAATTTTTTACTGTCGCAAATTTTAATTGCGCCAGGGATTGCCTTTTCTATAGTAAATATTGCAAAAAATAATTTTTTACTGTCGCAAATTTTAATTACGCCAGAGTTGCCTTTTCTACAGTAAATTTTTTACTGTCGCAAATTTTAAATCCGCCAGGGATTGCCTTTTCTATAGTAAATTATTTAAAAAATAATTTTTTACTGTCGCAAATTTTAATTGCGCCAAGTATTGCCTTTTCTATAGTAAATTTTGCAAAAAATAATTTTTTACTGTCGCAAATTTTAATTACGCCAGGGGTTGCCTTTTCTATAGTAAATTTTTCAAAAATTAATTTTTTACTGTCGCAAATTTTAAATCCGCCAGGGATTGCCTTTTCTATAGTAAATTATTCAAAAAATAATTTTTAATGTCGCAAATTTTAATTGCGCCAGGGATTGCCTTTTCTACAGTAAATTTTGCAAAAAAAAATTTTTTACTGTCGCAAATTTTAATTGCGCCAAGGATTGCCTTTTCTATAGTAAATTATCCAAAAAATAATTTTTTAATGTCGCAAATTTTAATTGCGCCAGGGATTGCCTTTTCTATAGTAAATTTTTCAAAAATTAATTTTTTACTGTCGCAAATTTTAAATCCGCCAGGGATTGCCTTTTCTATAGTAAATTTTTCAAAAAATAATTTTTCTACTGTCGCAAATTTTAATTGCGCCAGGGATTGCCTTTTCTACAGTAAATTTTGCAAAAAATAATTTTTTACTGTCGCAAATTTTAATTGCGCCAGGGATTGCCTTTTCTATAGTAAATTTTGCAAAAAATAATTTTTTACTGTCGCAAATTTTAATTGCGCCAGGGATTGCCTTTTCTACAGTAAATTTTCAAAAATAATTTTTTACTGTCGCAAATTTTAATTGCGCCAGGGATTACCTTCTCTATAGTAAATTTTTCAAAATTAATTTTTTACTGTCGAAAATTTTAATTACGCCAGGGATTGCCTTTTCTATAGTAAATTTTGCAAAAAATAATTTTTTACTGTCGCAAATTTTAATTGCGCCAGGGATTGCCTTTTCTATAGTAAATTTTGCAAAAAAAAAAATTTTTACTGTCGCAAATTTTAATTGCGCCAGGGATTGCCTTTTCTATAGTAAATTTTTCAAAAAATAATTTTCTACTGTCGCAAATTTTAATTGCGCCAGGGATTGCCTTTTCTACAGTAAATTTTTCAAAAAATAATTTTTTACTGTCGCAAATTTTAATTACGCCAGGGATTGCCTTTTCTACAGTAAATTTTTCAAAAACAAATTTTTTACTGTCGGAAATTTTAATTACGCCAGGGATTACCTTTTCTATAGTAAATTTTTCAAAAAATAATTTTTTACTGTCGCAAATTTTAATTGCGCCAGGGATTGCCTTTTCTACAGTACATTTTTCAAAAAATAATTTTCTACTGTCGCAAATTTTAATTGCGTAAGGGATTGCCTTTTCTACTGTAAAATATTCAAAAAATAATTTTTTACTGTCGCAAATTTTAAATACGCCAGGGACTGCCTTTTCTATAGTAAATTTTCACAAATTAATTTTATACTGTCGCAAATTTTAATACGCCAGGGATTGCCTTTTCTACTGTAAATTTATTCAAAAAATAATTTTTTACTGTCGCAAATTTTAATTGCGCAAGGGATTGCCTTTTCTACAGTAAACTTTTCAAAAAATTATTTTTTACTGTCGCAAATTTTAATTACGCCAGGGATTGCCTTTTCTACAGTAAATTTTCAAAAATTAATTTTTTACTGTCGCAAATTTTAAATCCGCCAGGGATTGCCTTTTCTATAGTAAATTTTTCAAACAATAATTTTCTACTGTCGCAAATTTTAATTGCGCCAGGGATTGCCTTTTCTATAGTAAATTTTTCAAAAAATAATTTTCTACTGTCGCAATTTCAATTGCGCCAGGGATTGCCTTTTCTAGAGTAAATTATTCAAAAAATAATTTTTTACTGTCGCAAATTTTAATTGCGCCAGGGATTGCCTTTTCTATAGTAAATTTTGCAAAAAATAATTTTTTACTGTCGCAAATTTTAATTGCGCCATGAATTACCTTCTCTATAGTAAATTTTGCAAACACAATTTTTTACTTTCGCAAATTTAATTGCGCCAGGGATTGCCTTTTCTATAGTAAATTTTCAAAAAATAATTTTCTACTGTCGCAAATTTTAATTGCGCCAGGGATTGCCTTTTCTTCAGTAAATTTTTCAAAAAATAATTTTTTACTGTCGCAAATTTTAATTACGCAGGGGATTGCCTTTTCTACAGTAATTTTTCAAAAACTAATTTTTTACTGTCGAAAATTTTAATTACGCCAGGGATTACCTTTTCTATAGTAAATATTTCAAAAAATAATTTTTTTCTGTCGCAAATTTTAATTGCGCCAGGGATTGCCTTTTCTACAGTAAATTTTTCAAAAAATAATTTTCTACTGTCGCAAATTTTAATTGCGCCAGGGATTGCCTTTCTACTGTAAATTATTCAAAAAATAATTTTTTACTGTCGCAAATTTTAAATACGCCAGGGATTGCCTTTTCTATAGTAAATTTTTCACAAATTAATCTTATACTGTCGCAAATTTTAAATACGCCAGGGATTGCCTCTTCTATAGTAAATTTTGCAAAAAATAATTTTTTACTGTCGCAAATTTTAATTGCGCCAGTGATTGCCTTTTCTATAGTAAATTATTCAAAAAAAAATTTTTACTGTCGCAAATTTTAATTGCGCCAGAGATTGCCTTTCCTATAGTAAATTATTCAAGAAATAATTTTTTACTGTCGCAAATATTAAATACGCCAGTTATTGCCTTTTCTATAGTAAATTTTACAAAAAATAATTTTTTACTGTCGCAAGTTTTAATTGCGCCAGGGATTGCCGCTTCTATAGTAAATTTTTCAAAAAATATTGTTCTACTGTCGCAAATTTTAATTGCGCCAGGGATTGCCTTTTCTACAGTAAATTTTTCAGAAATAATTTTTTATTGTCGCAAATTTTAAATCCGCCAGGGATTGCCTTTTCTATAGTAAATTTTTCAAAAATTTATTTTTTACTGTCGGAAGTTTTAATTGCGCCAGGGATTGCCATTTCTATAGTAAATTATCCAAAAAATAATTTTTTAATGTCGCAAATTTTAATTGCGCAGGGATTGCCTTTTCTATAGTAAATTTTTCAAAAATTAATTTTTTACTGTCGCAAATTTTAAATCCGCCAGGGATTGCCTTTTCTATAGTAAATTTTTCAAAAATTAATTTTTTACTGTCGAAAATTTTAATTACGCCAGGGATTGCCTTTTCTATAGTAAATTTTGCAAAAAATAATTTTTTACTGTCGCAAATTTTAATTGCGCCAGGGATTGCCTTTTCTATAATAAATTTTGCAAAAAACAATTTTTTACTGTAGCAAATTTTAATTGCGCCAGGGATTGCCTTTTCTATAGTAAATTTTTCAAAAAATAATTTTCTACTGTTGCAAATTTTAATTGCGCCAGGGATTGCCTTTTCTACAGTAAATTTTGCAAAAAATAATTTTTTATTGTCGCAAATTTTAATTGCGCCAGGGATTGCCTTTTCTATAGTAAATTTTGCAAAAAATAATTTTATACTGTCGCAAATTTTAATTGCGCCAGGGATTGCCTTTTCTACAGTAAATTTTTCAAAAAATAATTTTTTACTGTCGCAAATTTTAATTGCGCCAGGGATTACCTTCTCTATAGTAAATTTTTCAAAAATTAATTTTTTACTGTCCAAAATTTTAATTACGCCAGGGATTGCCTTTTCTATAGTAAATTTTGCAAAAAATAATTTTTTACTGTCGCAAATTTTAATTGCGCCAGGGATTGCCTTTTCTATAGTAAATTTTGCAAAAACAATTTTTTACTGTAGCAAATTTTAATTGCGCCAGGGATTGCCTTTTCTATTGTAAATTTTTCAAAAAATAATTTTCTACTGTCGCAAATTTTAATTGCGCCAGGGGATTGCCTTTTCTACAGTAAATTTTTCAAAAAATAATTTTTTACTGTCGCAAATTTTAATTACGCCAGGGATTGCCTTTTCTACAGTAAATTTTTCAAAAACTAATTTTTTACTGTCGGAAATTTTAATTACGCCAGGGATTACCTTTCTATAGTAAATTTTTCAAAAATAATTTTTTACTGCCGCAAATTTTAATTGCGCCAGGGATTGCCTTTTCTACAGTAAAATTTTTCAAAAAATAATTTTCTACTGTCGCAAATTTTAATTGCGCCAGGGATTGCCTTTTCTACTGTAAATTATTCAAAAATAATTTTTTACTGTCGCAAATTTTAATTGCGCCAGGGATTGCCTTTTCTATAGTAATTTTTCAAAAATTAATTTTTTACTGTCGCAAATTTTAAATCCGCCAGGTATTGCCTTTTCTATAGTAAATTTTTCAAAAATTAATTTTTTACTGTCGAAAATTTTAATTACGCAGGGATTGCCTTTTCTATAGTAAATTTTGCAAAAAAATAATTTTTTACTGTCGCAAATTTTAATTGCGCCAGGAATTGCCTTTTCTATAGTAAATTTTGCAAAAAACAATTTTTTTACTGTAGCAAATTTTTAATTGCGCCAGGGATTGCCTTTTCTATAGTAAATTTTTCAAAAATAATTTTCTACTCTTGCAAATTTTAATTGCGCCAGGGATTGCCTTTTCTACAGTAAATTTTGCAAAAAATAATTTTTTACTGTCGCAAATTTTAATTGCGCCAGGGATTGCCTTTTCTATAGTAAATTTTGCAAAAAATAATTTTATACTGTCGCAAATTTTAATTGCGCCAGGGATTGCCTTTTCTACAGTAAATTTTTCAAAAAATAATTTTTACTGTCGCAAATTTTAATTGCGCCAGGGATTACCTTCTCTATAGTAAATTTTTCAAAAATTAATTTTTTACTGTCGAAAATTTTAATTACGCCAGGGATTGCCTTTTCTATAGTAAATTTTGCAAAAAATAATTTTTTACTGTCGCAAATTTTAATTGCGCCAGGGATTGCCTTTTCTATAGTAAATTTTGCAAAAAATAATTTTTTACTGTCGCAAATTTTAATTGCGCCAGGGATTGCCTTTTCTATAGTAAATTATTCAAAAAAAATTTTTACTGTCGCAAATTTTAATTACGCCAGAGATTGCCTTTCCTATAGTAAATTATTCAAGAAATAATTTTTTACTGTCGCAAATATTAAATAAGCCAGTTATTGCCTTTTCTATAGTAAAATTTTACAAAAAATAATTTTTTACTGTCGCAAGTTTTAATTGCGCCAGGGATTGCCGCTTCTATAGTAAATTTTTCAAAAAAATATTGTTCTACTGTCGCAATTTTTAATTGCGCCCAGGGTTTGCCATTTCTACAGTAAATTTTTCAAAAAATAATTTTTTATTGTCGCAAATTTTAAATCCGCCAGGGATTGCCTTTTTCTATAGTAAATTTTTCAAAAATTAATTTTTTACTGTCGTAAGTTTTAATTGCGCCAGGGATTGCCTTTTCTATAGTAAATTATCCAAAAAATAATTTTTTAATGTCGCAAATTTTAATTGCGCCAGGAATTGCCTTTTCTATAGTAAATTTTTCAAAATTAATTTTTTACTGTCGCAAATTTTAAATCCGCCAGAGATTGCCTTTTCTATAGTAAATTTTCAAAAATTAATTTTTTACTGTCGAAAATTTAATTACGCCAGGGATTGCCTTTTCTATAGTAAATTTTGCAAAAAATAATTTTTTACAGTCACAAATTTTAATTGCGCCAGGGATTGCCTTTTCTATAGTAAATTTTGCAAAAAACAATTTTTTACTGTAGCAAATTTTAATTGCGCCAGGGATTGCCTTTTCTATAGTAAATTTTTCAAAAAATAATTTTCTACTGTTGCAAATTTTAATTGCGCCAAGGATTGCCTTTTCTACAGTAAATTTTGCAAAAAATAATTTTTTACTGTCGCAAATTTTAATTGCGCCAGGGATTGCCTTTTCTATAGCAAATTTTGCAAAAAATAATTTTATACTGTCGCAAATTTTAATTGCGCCAGGGATTGCCTTTTCTACAGTAAATTTTTCAAAAAATAATTTTTTACTGTCGCAAATTTTAATTGCGCCAGGGATTACCTTCTCTATAGTAAATTTTTTCAAAAATTAATTTTTTACTGTCGAAAATTTTAATTACGACAGGGATTGCCTTTTCTATAGTAAATTTTGCAAAAAATAATTTTTTACTGTCGCAAATTTTAATTGCGCCAGGGATTGCCTTTTCTATAGTAAATTTTGCAAAAAAACAATTTTTTACTGTAGCAAATTTTAATTGCGCCAGGGATTGCCTTTTCTATAGTAAATTTTTCAAAAAATAATTTTCTACTGTCGCAAATTTTAATTGCGCAGGGATTGTCTTTTCTACAGTAAATTTTTCAAAAAATAATTTTTTACTGTCCGCAAATTTTAATTACGCCAGGGATTGCCTTTTCTACAGTAAATTTTTCAAAAACTAATTTTTTACTGTCGGAAATTTTAATTACGCCAGGGATTACCTTTCTATAGTAAATTTTTCAAAAAATAATTTTTTACTGCCGCAAATTTTAATTGCGCCAGGGATTGCCTTTTCTACAGTAAATTTTTCAAAAAATAATTTTCTACTGTCGCAAATTTTAATTGCGCCAGGGATTGCCTTTTCTACTGTAAATTATTCAAAAAATAATTTTTTACTGTCGCAAAGTTTAAATACGCCAGAGATTGCATTTTCTATAGTAAATTTTTCACAAATTAATTTTATACTGTCGCAAATTTTAAAATACGCCAGGGATTGCCTCTTCTATAGTAAATTTTGCAAAAAATAATTTTTTACTGTCGCAAATTTTAATTGCGCCAGGGGATTGCCTTTTCTACAGTAAATTTTTCAAAAATTAATTTTTTACTGTCGTAAATTTTAAATACGACAGGGATTGCCTTTTCTATAGTAAATTTTTCACAATTAATTTTATACTGTCGCAAATTTTAATTGCGCCAGGGTTTGCCTTTTCTATAGTAAATTTTGCAAAAATAATTTTTTACTGTCGAAAATTTTAATTACGCCAGGGATTGCCTTTTCTCCCGTAAATTTTTCAAAAATTAATTTTTTACTGTCGCAAATTTTAAATACGCCAGGGATTGCCTTTTCTATGGTAAATATTTCACAAATTAATTTTTTACTGTCGGAAATTTTAATTGCGCCAGGGATTGCCTTTTCTACAGTAAATTTTTCAAAAATAATTTTCTACTGTCGCAAATTTTAATTGCGCCAGGGATTGCCTTTTCTACAGTAAATTTTTCAAAAATTAATTTTTTACTGTCGAAAATTTTAATTACGCCAGGGATTGCCTTTTCTATAGTAAAATTTTACAAAAAATAATTTTTTACTGTCGCAAGTTTTAATTACGCCAGGGATTGCCTTTTCTACAGTAAATTTTTCAAAAATTAATTTTTTACTGTCGAAAATTTTAATTACGGCAGGGACTGCCTTTTCTATAGTAAATTTTTCAAAAAATAATTTTCTACTGTCGCAAATTTTAATTGCGCCAGGGATTGCCCTTTTCTACAGTAAATTTTACAAAAAATAATTTTTTACTGTCCCAAGTTTTTAATTGCGCCAGGGATTACCTTTTCTACAGTAAATTTTTCAATAATTAATTTTTTACTGTCGAAAATTTTAATTACGTCAGGGATTGCCTTTTCTATAGTAAATTATTCAAAAAATAATTTTATACTGTCGCAAATTTTTAATTACGCCATGGATTGCCTTTTCTGTAGTAAATTTTGCAAAAAATAATTTTCTACTGTCGCAAATTTTAATTGCGCCAGGGATTGCCTTTTCTACAGTAAATTTTACAAAAAATAATTTTTTACTGTCCCAAGTTTTAATTACACCAGGGATTACCTTTACTACAGTAAATTTTTCAATAATTAATTTTTTACTGTCGAAAATTTTAATTACGCCAGGGATTGCCTTTTCTATAGTGAATTTTTAAAAATAATTTTATACTGTCGCAAATTTTAATTACGCCATGGATTGCCTTTTCTGTAGTAAATTTTGCAAAAAATAATTTTTTACTGTCGCAAATTTTAATTGCGCCAGGGATTGCCTTTTCTACAGTAAATTTTTCAAAAAATTATATTTACTGTCGCAAATTTTAAATCCGCCAGGGATTGCCTTTTCTATAGTAAATTTTTCAAAAATTAATTTTTTACTGTCGCAAATTTTAAATACGCCAGGGTTGGCTTTTCTATAGTAAATTTTTCAAAATTACTTTTTTGCTGTCGCAAATTTTAAATACGCCAGGGATTGCCTTTTCTACAGTAAATTTTTCAAAAATTAATTTTTTACTGTCGTAAATTTTAAATACGACAGGGATTGCCTTTTCTTATAGTAAATTTTTCACAAATTAATTTTATACTGTCGCAAATTTTAATTTCGCCAGGGTTTGCCTTTTCTATAGTAAATTTTGCAAAAAAATAATTTTTTTACTGTCGAAAATTTTAATTACGCCAGGGATTGCCTTTTCTCCAGTAAATTTTTCAAAAATTAATTTTTTACTGTCGCAAATTTTAAATACGCCAGGGATTGCCTTTTCTATGGTAAATATTTCACAAATTAATTTTTTACTGTCGCAAATTTAATTGCGCCAGGGATTGCCTTTTCTACAGTAAATTTTTCAAAAAATAATTTTCTACTGTCGCAAATTTTAATTGCGCCAGGGATTGCTTTTCTACAGTAAATTTTTCAAAAATTAATTTTTTACTGTCGAAAATTTTAATTACGCCAGGGATTGCCTTTTCTATAGTAAATTTTACAAAAATAATTTTTTACTGTCGCAAGTTTTAATTACGCCAGGGATTGCCTTTTCTACAGTAAATTTTTCAAAAATTAATTTTTTACTGTCGAAAATTTTAATTACGGCAGGGATTGCCTTTTCTATAGTAAATTTTTCAAAAAATAATTTTCTACTGTCGCAAATTTTAATTGCGCCAGGGATTGCCTTTTCTACAGTAAATTTTACAAAAAATAATTTTTTACTGTCCCAAGTTTTAATTGCGCCAGGGATTACCTTTTCTACAGTAAATTTTTCAATAATTATTTTTTACTGTCGAAAATTTTAATTACGTCAGGGATTGCCTTTTCTATAGTAAATTTTTCAAAAAATAATTTTATTCTGTCGCCAATTTTAATTACGCCATGGATTGCTTTTCTGTAGTAAATTTTGCTAAAAATAATTTTCTACTGTCGCAAATTTTAATTGCGCCAGGGATTGCCTTTTCTACAGTAATTTTTACAAAAAATAATTTTTTACTGTCCCAAGTTTTATTACACCAGGGATTACCTTTACTACAGTAAATTTTTCAATAATTAATTTTTTTACTGTCGAAATTTTAATTACGCCAGGGATTGCCTTTTCTATAGTGAATTTTTCAAAAAAATAATTTTATACTGTCGCAAATTTTAATTACGCCCATGGATTGCCTTTTCTGTAGTAAATTTTGCAAAAAATATTTTTTTACTGTCGCAAATTTTAATTGCCCCAGGGATTGTTTTTCTATAGTAAATTATTCAAAATATAATTTTTTACTGTCGCAAATTTTAATTGCGCCAGGGATTGCCTTTTCTATAGTAAAATTTTTCAAAATTAATTTTTACTGTCGCAAATTTTAAATCCGCCAGGGATTGCCTTTTCTATAGTAAATTTTTCACAAATTAATTTTCTACTGTCGCAAATTTTAATTACGCCAGGGATTGCCTTTTCTATAGTAAATTTTACAAAAAATAATTTTTTACTGTCGCAAGTTTTAATTGCGCCAGGGATTGCCTTTTTCTATAGTAAATTTTTCACAAATTAATTTTTTCCTGTCGCAAATTTAAATCCGACAGGGATTGCCTTTTCTATAGTAAATTATTCAAAAAATAATTTTTTACTGTCGCAAATTTTAATTGCGCCAGGGATTGCCTTTTCTACAGTAAATTTTTCAAAAATAATTTTCTACTGTCGCAAATTTTAAATCCGCCAGGGATTGCCTTGTCTATAGTAAATTATTCAAAAAATAATTTTTTACTGTCGCAAGTTTTAATTGCGCCAGGGATTGCCTTTTCTACAGTAAATTTTGCAAAAAATTATTTTTTACTGTCGCAAATTTTAATTGCGCCAGGGATTGCCTTTTCTACAGTAAAATTTGCAAAAAATAATTTTTTACTGTCGCAAATTTTAATTACGCCAGGGATTGCATTTTCTATAGTAAATTTTCAAAAAATACTTTTCTACTGACGCAAATTTTAATTGCGCCAGGATTGCCTTTTCTACAGTAAATTTTTCAAAAATAATTTTTTACTGTCGCAAATTTTAATTGCGCCAGGGATTTCCTTTTTCTACAGTAAATTTTTCAAAAATTAATTTTTTACTGTCGCAAATTTTAATTACGCCAGGGATTGCCTTTTCTATAGTAAATTTTTCAAAAATTAATTTTTTACTGTCGCAAATTTTAATTGCGCCAGGGATTGTCTTTTCTATAGTAAATTTTGCAAAAAATAATTTTTTACTGTCGCAAATTTTAATTACGCCAGGGTTGCCTTTTCTACAGTAAATTTTTTACTGTCGCAAATTTTAAATCCGCCAGGGATTGCCTTTTCTATAGTAAATTATTTAAAAAATAATTTTTTACTGTCGCAAACTTTTAATTGCGCCAGGTATTGCCTTTTCTATAGTAAATTTTGCAAAAAATAATTTTTTACTGTCGCAAATTTTAATTACGCCAGGGGTTGCCTTTTCTATAGTAAATTTTTCAAAAATTAATTTTTTACTGTCGCAAATTTTAAATCCGCCAGGGATTCCCTTTTCTATAGTAAATTATTCAAAAAATAATTTTTAATGTCGCAAATTTTAATTGCGCCAGGGATTGCCTTTTCTACAGTAAATTTTGCAAAAAAAAAATTTTTTACTGTCGCAAATTTTAATTGCGCCAAGGATTGCCTTTTCTATAGTAAATTATCCAAAAAATAATTTTTTAATGTCGCAAATTTTAATTGCGCCAGGGATTGCCTTTTCTATAGTAAATTTTTCAAAAATTAATTTTTTACTGTCGCAAATTTTAAATCCGCCAGGGATTGCCTTTTCTATAGTAAATTTTTCAAAAATAATTTTCTACTGTCGCAAATTTTAATTGCGCCAGGGATTGCCTTTTTCTACAGTAAATTTTGCAAAAAATAATTTTTTACTGTCGCAAATTTTAATTGCGCCAGGGATTGCCTTTTCTACAGTAATTTTTCAAAAAATAATTTTTTACTGTCGCAAATTTTAATTGCGCCAGGGATTACCCTTCTCTATAGTAAATTTTTCAAAAATTAATTTTTTACTGTCGAAAATTTAATTACGCCAGGGATTGACTTTTCTATAGTAAATTTTGCAAAAATAATTTTTTACTGTCGCAAATTTTAATTGCGCCAGGGATTGCCTTTTCTATAGTAAATTTTGCAAAAAAAAAATTTTTTACTGTCGCAAATTTTAATTGCGCCAGGGATTGCCTTTTCTATAGTAAATTTTTCAAAAAATAATTTTCTACTGTCGCAAATTTTAATTGCGCCAGGGATTGCCTTTTCTACAGTAAATTTTTCAAAAAATAATTTTTTACTGTCGCAAATTTTAATTACGCCAGGGATTGCCTTTTCTACAGTAAATTTTCAAAAACTAATTTTTTACTGTCGGAAATTTTAATTACGCCAGGGATTACCTTTTCTATAGTAAATTTTTCAAAAAATAATTTTTTACTGTCGCAAATTTTAATTGCGCCAGGGATTGCCTTTTCTACAGTACATTTTTCAAAAAATAATTTTCTACTGTCGCAAATTTTAATTGCGTAAGGGATTGCCTTTTCTACTGTAAATTATTCAAAAAATAATTTTTTACTGTCGCAAATTTTAAATACGCCAGGGACTGCCTTTTCTATAGTAAATTTTTCACAAATTAATTTTATACTGTCGCAAATTTTAAATACGCCAGGGATTGCCTTTTCTACTGTAAATTATTCAAAAAATAATTTTTTACTGTCGCAAATTTTAATTGCGCCAGGGATTGCCTTTTCTACAGTAAACTTTTCAAAAAATAATTTTTTACTATCGCAAATTTTAATTACGCCAGGGATTGCCTTTTCTACAGTAAATTTTTCAAAAATTAATTTTTACTGTCGCAAATTTTAAATCCGCCAGGGATTGCCTTTTCTATAGTAAATTTTTCAAAAAATAATTTTCTACTGTCGCAAATTTTAATTGCGCCAGGGATTGCCTTTTCTATAGTAAATTTTTCAAAAAATAATTTTCTACTGTCGCAAATTTTAATTGCGCCAGGGATTGCCTTTTCTACAGTAAATTTTGCAAAAAATAATTTTTACTGTCGCAAATTTTAATTGCGCCAGGGATTGCCTTTTCTATAGTAAATTTTGCAAAAAATTATTTTTTACTGTCGCAATTTTAATTGCGCCAGGGATTGCCTTTTCTACAGTAAATTTTTCAAAAATAATTTTTTACTGTCGCAAAATTTAATTGCGCCAAGGGTTGCCTTTTCTATAGTAAATTTTGCAAAAAACAATTTTTTACTTTCGCAAATTTTAATTGCGCCAGGGATTGCCTTTTCTATAATAAATTTTTCAAAAAATAATTTTCTACTGTCGCAAATTTTAATTGCGCCAGGGATTGCCTTTTCTTCAGTAAATTTTTCAAAAAATAATTTTTTACTGTCGCAAATTTTAATTACGCCAGGGATTGCCTTTTCTACAGTAAATTTTTCAAAAGCTAATTTTTTACTGTCGGAAATTTTAATTACGCCAGGGATTACCTTTTCTATAGTAAATATTTCAAAAAATAATTTTTTTCTGTCGCAAATTTTAATTGCGCCAGGGATTGCCTTTTCTACAGTAAATTTTTCAAAAAATAATTTTCTACTGTCGCAAATTTTAATTGCGCCAGGGATTGCCTTTTCTACTGTAAATTATTCAAAAAATAATTTTTTACTGTCGCAAATTTTAAATACGCCAGGGATTGCCTTTTCTATAGTAAATTTTTCACAAATTAATTTTATACTGTCGCAAATTTTAAATACGCCAGGGATTGCCTCTTCTATAGTAAATTTTGCAAAAAATAATTTTTTACTGTCGCAAATTTTAATTGCGCCAGGGATTGCCTTTTCTATAGTAAATTATTCAAAAAAAAATTTTTACTGTCGCAAATTTAATTGCGCCAGAGATTGCCTTTCCTATAGTAAATTATTCAAGAAATAATTTTTTACTGTCGCAAATATTAAATACGACAGTTATTGCCTTTTCTATAGTAAATTTTACAAAAATAATTTTTTACTGTCGCAAGTTTTAATTGCGCCAGGG
Organism: Dioctria linearis; assembly: GCA_963930735.1. Lineage (NCBI taxonomy): Eukaryota > Metazoa > Arthropoda > Insecta > Diptera > Asilidae > Dioctria > Dioctria linearis. The sequence continues at coordinate 91,550 of CAWVNZ010002266.1, read as the reverse complement.
ATTGCCGCTTCTATAGTAAATTTTTCAAAAAATATTGTTCTACTGTCGCAAATTTTAATTGCGCCAGGGATTGCCTTTTCTACAGTAAATTTTTCAAAAAATAATTTTTTATTGTCGCAAATTTTAAATCCGCCAGGGATTGCCTTTTCTATAGTAAATTTTTCAAAAATTAATTTTTTACTGTCGCAAGTTTTAATTGCGCCAGGGATTGCCTTTTCTATAGTAAATTATCCAAAAAATAATTTTTTAATGTCGCAAATTTTAATTGCGCCAGGGATTGCCTTTTCTATAGTAAATTTTTCAAAAATTAATTTTTTACTGTCGCAAATTTTAAATCCGCCAGGGATTGCCTTTTCTATAGTAAATTTTTCAAAAATTAATTTTTTACTGTCGAAAATTTTAATTACGCCAGGGATTGCCTTTTCTATAGTAAATTTTGCAAAAAATAATTTTTTACTGTCGCAAATTTTAATTGCGCCAGGGATTGCCTTTTCTATAGTAAATTTTTCAAAAAATAATTTTTTACTGTCGCAAATTTTAATTGCGCCAGGGATTGCCTTTTCTACAGTAAATTTTGCAAAAAAAAAATTTTTAATGTCGAAATTTTAATTACGCCAGGGATTGCCTTTTCTACAGTAAATTTTGCAAAAAATTATTTTTTACTGTCGCAAATTTTAATTGCGCCAGGGATTGCCTTTTCTACAGTAAATTTTTCAAAAAATAATTTTTTACTGTCGCAAATTTTAATTGCACCAGGGATTACCTTCTCTATAGTAAATTTTTCAAAAATTAATTTTTTACTGTCGAAAATTTTAATTACGCCAGGGATTGCCTTTTCTATAGTAAATTTTGCAAAAAATAATTTTTTACTGTCGCAAATTTTAATTGCGCCAGGGATTGCCTTTTCTATAGTAAATTTTGCAAAAAAAAAATTTTTTACTGTCGCAAATTTTAATTGCGCCAGGGATTGCCTTTTCTATAGTAAATTTTTCAAAAAATAATTTTCTACTGTCGCAAATTTTAATTGCGCCAGGGATTGCCTTTTCTACAGTAAATTTTTCAAAAAATAATTTTTTACTGTCGCAAATTTTAATTACGCCAGGGATTGCCTTTTCTACAGTAAATTTTTCAAAAACTAATTTTTTACTGTCGGAAATTTTAATTACGCCAGGGATTACCTTTTCTATAGTAAATTTTTCAAAAAATAATTTTTTACTGTCGCAAATTTTAATTGCGCCAGGGATTGCCTTTTCTACAGTACATTTTTCAAAAAATAATTTTCTACTGTCGCAAATTTAATTGCGTAAGGGATTGCCTTTTCTACTGTAAATTATTCAAAAATAATTTTTTACTGTCGCAAATTTTAAATACGCCAGGGACTGCCTTTTCTATAGTAAATTTTTCACAAATTAATTTTATACTGTCGCAAATTTTAAATACGCCAGGGATTGCCTTTTCTACTGTAAATTATTCAAAAAATAATTTTTTACTGTCGCAAATTTTAATTGCGCCAGGGATTGCCTTTCTACAGTAAACTTTTCAAAAAATAATTTTTACTATCGCAAATTTTAATTACGCCAGGGATTGCCTTTTCTACAGTAAATTTTTCAAAAATTAATTTTTTACTGTCGCAAATTTTAAATCCGCCAGGGATTGCCTTTTCTATAGTAAATTTTTCAAAAAATAATTTTCTACTGTCGCAAATTTTAATTGCGCCAGGGATTGCCTTTTCTATAGTAAATTTTTCAAAAAATAATTTTCTACTGTCGCAAATTTTAATTGCGCCAGGGATTGCCTTTTCTACAGTAAATTTTGCAAAAAATAATTTTTTACTGTCGGCAAATTTTAATTGCGCCAGGGATTGCCTTTTCTATAGTAAATTTTGCAAAAAATTATTTTTTACTGTCGCAAATTTTAATTGCGCCAGGGATTGCCTTTTCTACAGTAAATTTTTCAAAAAATAATTTTTTACTGTCGCAAATTTTAATTGCGCCAAGGGTTGCCTTTTCTATAGTAAATTTTGCAAAAAACAATTTTTTACTTTCGCAAATTTTAATTGCGCCAGGGATTGCCTTTTCTATAGTAAATTTTTCAAAAAATAATTTTCTACTGTCGCAAATTTTAATTGCGCCAGGGATTGCCTTTTCTTCAGTAAATTTTTCAAAAAATAATTTTTTACTGTCGCAAATTTTAATTACGCCAGGGATTGCCTTTTCTACAGTAAATTTTTCAAAAGCTAATTTTTTACTGTCGGAAATTTTAATTACGCCAGGGATTACCTTTTCTATAGTAAATATTTCAAAAAATAATTTTTTTCTGTCGCAAATTTTAATTGCGCCAGGGATTGCCTTTTCTACAGTAAATTTTTCAAAAAATAATTTTCTACTGTCGCAAATTTTAATTGCGCCAGGGATTGCCTTTTCTACTGTAAATTATTCAAAAAATAATTTTTTACTGTCGCAAATTTTAAATACGCCAGGGATTGCCTTTTCTATAGTAAATTTTTCACAAATTAATTTTATACTGTCGCAAATTTTAAATACGCCAGGGATTGCCTCTTCTATAGTAAATTTTGCAAAAAATAATTTTTTACTGTCGCAAATTTTAATTGCGCCAGGGATTGCCTTTTCTATAGTAAATTATTCAAAAAAAAATTTTTACTGTCGCAAATTTTAATTGCGCCAGAGATTGCCTTTCCTATAGTAAATTATTCAAGAAATAATTTTTTACTGTCGCAAATATTAAATACGACAGTTATTGCCTTTTCTATAGTAAATTTTACAAAAAATAATTTTTTACTGTCGCAAGTTTTAATTGCGCCAGGGATTGCCGCTTCTATAGTAAATTTTTCAAAAAATATTGTTCTACTGTCGCAAATTTTAATTGCGCCAGGGATTGCCTTTTCTACAGTAAATTTTTCAAAAAATAATTTTTTATTGTCGCAAATTTTAAATCCGCCAGGGATTGCCTTTTCTATAGTAAATTTTTCAAAAATTAATTTTTTACTGTCGCAAGTTTTAATTGCGCCAGGGATTGCCTTTTCTATAGTAAATTATCCAAAAAATAATTTTTTAATGTCGCAAATTTTAATTGCGCCAGGGATTGCCTTTTCTATAGTAAATTTTTCAAAAATTAATTTTTTACTGTCGCAAATTTTAAATCCGCCAGGGATTGCCTTTTCTATAGTAAATTTTTCAAAAATTAATTTTTTACTGTCGAAAATTTTAATTACGCCAGGGATTGCCTTTTCTATAGTAAATTTTGCAAAAAATAATTTTTTACTGTCGCAAATTTTAATTGCGCCAGGGATTGCCTTTTCTATAGTAAATTTTTCAAAAAATAATTTTTTACTGTCGCAAATTTTAATTGCGCCAGGGATTGCCTTTTCTACAGTAAATTTTGCAAAAAAAAATTTTTTAATGTCGAAAATTTTAATTACGCCAGGGATTGCCTTTTCTATAGTAAATTTTGCAAAAAATAATTTTTTACTGTCGCAAATTTTAATTGCGCCAGGGATTGCCTTTTCTATAGTAAATTTTGCAAAAAACAATTTTTTACTGTAGCAAATTTTAATTGCGCCAGGGATTGCCTTTTCTATAGTAAATTTTTCAAAAAATAATTTTCTACTGTCGCAAATTTTAATTGCGCCAGGGATTGCCTTTTCTACAGTAAATTTTTCAAAAAATAATTTTTTACTGTCGCAAATTTTAATTACGCCAGGGATTGCCTTTTCTACAGTAAATTTTTCAAAAACTAATTTTTTACTGTCGGAAATTTTAATTACGCCAGGGATTACCTTTCTATAGTAAATTTTTCAAAAAATAATTTTTTACTGCCGCAAATTTTAATTGCGCCAGGGATTGCCTTTTCTACAGTAAATTTTTCAAAAAATAATTTTCTACTGTCGCAAATTTTAATTGCGCCAGGGATTGCCTTTTCTACTGTAAATTATTCAAAAAATAATTTTTTACTGTCGCAAATTTTAACTATGCCAGGGATTGCATTTTCTATAGTAAATTTTTCACAAATTAATTTTATACTGTCGCAAATTTTAAATACGCCAGGGATTGCCTCTTCTATAGTAAATTTTGCAAAAAATAATTTTTTACTGTCGCAAATTTTAATTGCGCCAGGGATTGCCTTTTCTATAGTAAATTATTCAAAAAAAAATTTTTTACTGTAGCAAATTTTAATTGCGCCAGGGATTGCCTTTTCTATAGTAAATTATTCAAAAAATAATTTTTTACTGTCGCAAATTTTAAATACGCCAGGTATTGCCTTTTCTATAGTAAATTTTACAAAAAATAATTTTTTACTGCCGCAAGTTTTAATTGCGCCAGGGATTGCCGCTTCTATAGTAAATTTTTCAAAAAAAATTGTTCTACTGTCGCAAATTTTAATTGCGCCAGGGATTGCCTTTTCTACAGTAAATTTTTCAAAAAATAATTTTTTACTGTCGCAAATTTTAAATCCGCCAGGGATTGCCTTTTCTATAGTAAATTTTTCAAAAATTAATTTTTTACTGTCGCAAATTTTAAATACGCCAGCGTTGCCTTTTCTATAGTAAATTTTTCAAAAATTACTTTTTTACTGTCGCAAATTTTAAATACGCCAGGGATTGCCTTTTCTACAGTAAATTTTTCAAAAATTAATTTTTTACTGTCGTAAATTTTAAATACGACAGGGATTGCCTTTTCTATAGTAAATTTTTCACAAATTAATTTTATACTGTCGCAAATTTTAATTGCGGCAGGGTTTGCCTTTTCTATAGTAAATTTTGCAAAAAATAATTTTTTACTGTCGAAAATTTTAATTACGCCAGGGATTGCCTTTTCTACAGTAAATTTTTCAAAAATTAATTTTTTACTGTCGCAAATTTTAAATACGCCAGGGATTGCCTTTTCTATGGTAAATATTTCACAAATTAATTTTTTACTGTCGCAAATTTTAACTGCGCCAGGGATTGCCTTTTCTACAGTAAATTTTTCAAAAAATAATTTTCTACTGTCGCAAATTTTAATTGCGCCAGGGATTGCCTTTTCTACAGTAAATTTTTCAAAAATTAATTTTTTACTGTCGAAAATTTTAATTACGCCAGGGATTGCCTTTTCTACAGTAAATTTTACAAAAAATAATTTTTTACTGTCGCAAGTTTTAATTACGCCAGGGATTGCCTTTTCTACAGTAAATTTTTCAAAAATTAATTTTTTACTGTCGAAAATTTTAATTACGGCAGGGATTGCCTTTTCTATAGTAAATTTTTCAAAAAATAATTTTCTACTGTCGCAAATTTTAATTGCGCCAGGGATTGCCTTTTCTACAGTAAATTTTACAAAAAATAATTTTTTACTGTCCCAAGTTTTAATTGCGCCAGGGATTACCTTTTCTACAGTAAATTTTTCAATAATTAATTTTTTACTGTCGAAAATTTTAATTACGTCAGGGATTGCCTTTTCTATAGGAAATTTTTCAAAAAATAATTTTATACTGTCGCAAATTTTAATTACGCCATGGATTGCCTTTTCTGTAGTAAATTTTGCAAAAAATAATTTTCTACTGTCGCAAATTTTAATTGCGCCAGGGATTGCCTTTTCTACAGTAAATTTTACAAAAAATAATTTTTTACTGTCCCAAGTTTTAATTACACCAGGGATTACCTTTACTACAGTAAATTTTTCAATAATTAATTTTTTACTGTCGAAAATTTTAATTACGCCAGGGATTGCCTTTTCTATAGTGAATTTTTCAAAAAATAATTTTATACTGTCGCAAATTTTAATTACGCCATGGATTGCCTTTTCTGTAGTAAATTTTGCAAAAAATAATTTTTAACTGTCGCAAATGTTAATTGCCCCAGGGATTGCTTTTCTATAGTAAATTATTCAAAATATAATTTTTTACTGTCGCAAATTTTAATTGCGCCAGGGATTGCCTTTTCTATAGTAAATTTTTCAAAAATTAATTTTTTACTGTCGCAAATTTTAAATCCGCCAGGGATTGCCTTTTCTATAGTAAATTTTTCACAAATTAATTTTCTACTGTCGCAAATTTTAATTACGCCAGGGATTGCCTTTTCTATAGTAAATTTTACAAAAAATAATTTTTTACTGTCGCAAGTTTTAATTGCGCCAGGGATTGCCTTTTCTATAGTAAATTTTTCACAAATTAATTTTTTCCTGTCGCAAATTTTAAATCCGACAGGGATTGCCTTTTCTATAGTAAATTTTACAAAAAATAATTTTTTACTGCCGCAAGTTTTAATTGCGCCAGGGATTGCCGCTTCTATAGTAAATTTTTCAAAAAAAATTGTTCTACTGTCGCAAATTTTAATTGCGCCAGGGATTGCCTTTTCTACAGTAAATTTTTCAAAAAATAATTTTTTACTGTCGCAAATTTTAAATCCGCCAGGGATTGCCTTTTCTATAGTAAATTTTTCAAAAATTAATTTTTTACTGTCGCAAATTTTAAATACGCCAGGGTTGCCTTTTCTATAGTAAATTTTTCAAAAATTACTTTTTTACTGTCGCAAATTTTAAATACGCCAGGGATTGCCTTTTCTACAGTAAATTTTTCAAAAATTAATTTTTTACTGTCGTAAATTTTAAATACGACAGGGATTGCCTTTCCTATAGTAAATTTTTCACAAATTAATTTTATACTGTCGCAAATTTTAATTGCGCCAGGGTTTGCCTTTTCTATAGTAAATTTTGCAAAAAATAATTTTTTACTGTCGAAAATTTTAATTACGCCAGGGATTGCCTTTTCTACAGTAAATTTTTCAAAAATTAATTTTTTACTGTCGCAAATTTTAAATACGCCAGGGATTGCCTTTTCTATGGTAAATATTTCACAAATTAATTTTTTACTGTCGCAAATTTTAACTGCGCCAGGGATTGCCTTTTCTACAGTAAATTTTTCAAAAAATAATTTTCTACTGTCGCAAATTTTAATTGCGCCAGGGATTGCCTTTTCTACAGTAAATTTTTCAAAAATTAATTTTTTACTGTCGAAAATTTTAATTACGCCAGGGATTGCCTTTTCTACAGTAAATTTTACAAAAAATAATTTTTTACTGTCGCAAGTTTTAATTACGCCAGGGATTGCCTTTTCTACAGTAAATTTTTCAAAAATTAATTTTTTACTGTCGAAAATTTTAATTACGGCAGGGATTGCCTTTTCTATAGTAAATTTTTCAAAAAATAATTTTCTACTGTCGCAAATTTTAATTGCGCCAGGGATTGCCTTTTCTACAGTAAATTTTACAAAAAATAATTTTTTACTGTCCCAAGTTTTAATTGCGCCAGGGATTACCTTTTCTACAGTAAATTTTTCAATAATTATTTTTTACTGTCGAAAATTTTAATTACGTCAGGGATTGCCTTTTCTATAGGAAATTTTTCAAAAAATAATTTTATACTGTCGCAAATTTTAATTACGCCATGGATTGCCTTTTCTGTAGTAAATTTTGCAAAAAATAATTTTCTACTGTCGCAAATTTTAATTGCGCCAGGGATTGCCTTTTCTACAGTAAATTTTACAAAAAATAATTTTTTACTGTCCCAAGTTTTAATTACACCAGGGATTACCTTTACTACAGTAAATTTTTCAATAATTAATTTTTTACTGTCGAACATTTTAATTACGCCAGGGATTGCCTTTTCTATAGTGAATTTTTCAAAAAATAATTTTATACTGTCGCAAATTTTAATTACGCCATGGATTGCCTTTTCTGTAGTAAATTTTGCAAAAAATAATTTTTTACTGTCGCAAATGTTAATTGCCCCAGGGATTGCTTTTCTATAGTAAATTATTCAAAATATAATTTTTTACTGTCGCAAATTTTAATTGCGCCAGGGATTGCCTTTTCTATAGTAAATTTTTCAAAAATTAATTTTTTACTGTCGCAAATTTTAAATCCGCCAGGGATTGCCTTTTCTATAGTAAATTTTTCACAAATTAATTTTCTACTGTCGCAAATTTTAATTACGCCAGGGATTGCCTTTTCTATAGTAAATTTTACAAAAAATAATTTTTTACTGTCGCAAGTTTTAATTGCGCCAGGGATTGCCTTTTCTATAGTAAATTTTTCACAAATTAATTTTTTCCTGTCGCAAATTTTAAATCCGACAGGGATTGCCTTTTCTATAGTAAATTATTCAAAAAATAATTTTTTACTGTCGCAAATTTTAATTGCGCCAGGGATTGCCTTTTCTACAGTAAATTTTTCAAAAAATAATTTTCTACTGTCGCAAATTTTAAATCCGCCAGGGATTGTCTTGTCTATAGTAAATTATTCAAAAAATAATTTTTTACTGTCGCAAATTTTAATTGCGCCAGGGATTGCCTTTTCTACAGTAAATTTTGCAAAAAATTATTTTTTACTGTCGCAAATTTTAATTGCGCCATGGATTGCCTTTTCTACAGTAAAATTTGCAAAAAATAATTTTTTACTGTCGCAAATTTTAATTACGCCAGGGATTGCATTTTCTATAGTAAATTTTTCAAAAAATACTTTTCTACTGACGCAAATTTTAATTGCGCCAGGGATTGCCTTTTCTACAGTAAATTTTTCAAAAAATAATTTTTTACTGTCGCAAATTTTAATTGCGCCAGGGATTGCCTTTTCTACAGTAAATTTTTCAAAAATTAATTTTTTACTGTCGCAAATTTTAATTACGCCAGGGATTGCCTTTTCTATAGTAAATTTTTCAAAAATTAATTTTTTACTGTCGCAAATTTTAATTGCGCCAGGGATTGCCTTTTCTATTGTAAATTTTGCAAAAAATAATTTTTTACTGTCGCAAATTTTAATTACGCCAGGGTTGCCTTTTCTACAGTAAATTTTTTACTGTCGCAAATTTTAAATCCGCCAGGGATTGCCTTTTCTATAGTAAATTATTTAAAAAATAATTTTTTACTGTCGCAAATTTTAATTGCGCCAGGTATTGCCTTTTCTATAGTAAATTTTGCAAAAAATAATTTTTTACTGTCGCAAATTTTAATTACGCCAGGGGTTGCCTTTTCTATAGTAAATTTTTCAAAAATTAATTTTTTACTGTCGCAAATTTTAAATCCGCCAGGGATTGCCTTTTCTATAGTAAATTATTCAAAAAATAATTTTTAATGTCGCAAATTTTAATTGCGCCAGGGATTGCCTTTTCTACATTAAATTTTTCAAAAAATAATTTTTTACTGTCGCAAATTTTAATTGCGCCAGGGATTACCTTCCCTATAGTAAATTTTTCAAAAATTAATTTTTTACTGTCGAAAATTTTAATTACGCCAGGGATTGCCTTTTCTATAGTAAATTTTGCAAAAAATAATTTTTTACTGTCGCAAATTTTAATTGCGCCAGGGATTGCCTTTTCTATAGTAAATTTTGCAAAAAAAAATTTTTTTACTGTTGCAAATTTTAATTGCGCCAGGGATTGCCTTTTCTATAGTAAATTTTTCAAAAAATAATTTTCTACTGTCGCAAATTTTAATTGCGCCAGGGATTGCCTTTTCTACAGTAAATTTTTCAAAAAATAATTTTTTACTGTCGCAAATTTTAATTACGCCAGGGATTGCCTTTTCTGCAGTAAATTTTTCAAAAACTAATTTTTTACTGTCGGAAATTTTAATTACGCCAGGGATTACCTTTGCTATAGTAAATTTTTCAAAAAATAATTTTTTACTGTCGCAAATTTTAATTGCGCCAGGGATTGCCTTTTCTACAGTACATTTTTCAAAAAATAATTTTCTACTGTCACAAATTTTAATTGCGTAAGGGATTGCCTTTTCTACTGTAAATTATTCAAAAAATAATTTTTTACTGTCGCAAATTTTAAATACGCCAGGGACTGCCTTTTCTATAGTAAATTTTTCACAAGTTAATTTTATACTGTCGCAAATTTTAAATACGCCAGGGATTGCCTTTTCTACTGTAAATTATTCAAAAAATAATTTTTTACTGTCGCAAATTTTAATTGCGCCAGGGATTGCCTTTTCTACAGTAAACTTTTCAAAAAATAATTTTTTACTATCGCAAATTTTAATTACGCCAGGGATTGCCTTTTCTACAGTAAATTTTTCAAAAATTAATTTTTTACTGTCGCAAATTTTAAATCCGCCAGGGATTACCTTTACTACAGTAAATTTTTCAATAATTAATTTTTTACTGTCGAAAATTTTAATTACGCCAGGGATTGCCTTTTCTATAGTGAATTTTTCAAAAAATAATTTTATACTGTCGCAAATTTTAATTACGCCATGGATTGCCTTTTCTGTAGTAGTAAATTTTGCAAAAAATAATTTTTTACTGTCGCAAATGTTAATTGCCCCAGGGATTGCTTTTCTATAGTAAATTATTCAAAATATAATTTTTTACTGTCGCAAATTTTAATTGCGCCAGGGATTGCCTTTTCTATAGTAAATTTTTCAAAAATTAATTTTTTACTGTCGCAAATTTTAAATCCGCCAGGGATTGCCTTTTCTATAGTAAATTTTTCACAAATTAATTTTCTACTGTCGCAAATTTTAATTACGCCAGGGATTGCCTTTTCTATAGTAAATTTTACAAAAAATAATTTTTTACTGTCGCAAGTTTTAATTGCGCCAGGGATTGCCTTTTCTATAGTAAATTTTTCACAAATTAATTTTTTCCTGTCGCAAATTTTAAATCCGACAGGGATTGCCTTTTCTATAGTAAATTATTCAAAAAATAATTTTTTACTGTCGCAAATTTTAATTGCGCCAGGGATTGCCTTTTCTACAGTAAATTTTTCAAAAAATAATTTTCTACTGTCGCAAATTTTAAATCCGCCAGGGATTGTCTTGTCTATAGTAAATTATTCAAAAAATAATTTTTTACTGTCGCAAATTTTAATTGCGCCAGGGATTGCCTTTTCTACAGTAAATTTTGCAAAAAATTATTTTTTACTGTCGCAAATTTTAATTGCGCCAGGGATTGCCTTTTCTACAGTAAAATTTGCAAAAAATAATTTTTTACTGTCGCAAATTTTAATTACGCCAGGGATTGCATTTTCTATAGTAAATTTTTCAAAAAATACTTTTCTACTGACGCAAATTTTAATTGCGCCAGGGATTGCCTTTTCTACAGTAAATTTTTCAAAAAATAATTTTTTACTGTCGCAAATTTTAATTGCGCCAGGGATTGCCTTTTCTACAGTAAATTTTTCAAAAATTAATTTTTTACTGTCGCAAATTTTAATTACGCCAGGGATTGCCTTTTCTATAGTAAATTTTTCAAAAATTAATTTTTTACTGTCGCAAATTTTAATTGCGCCAGGGATTGCCTTTTCTATTGTAAATTTTGCAAAAAATAATTTTTTACTGTCGCAAATTTTAATTACGCCAGGGTTGCCTTTTCTACAGTAAATTTTTTACTGTCGCAAATTTTAAATCCGCCAGGGATTGCCTTTTCTATAGTAAATTATTTAAAAAATAATTTTTTACTGTCGCAAATTTTAATTGCGCCAGGTATTGCCTTTTCTATAGTAAATTTTGCAAAAAATAATTTTTTACTGTCGCAAATTTTAATTACGCCAGGGGTTGCCTTTTCTATAGTAAATTTTTCAAAAATTAATTTTTTACTGTCGCAAATTTTAAATCCGCCAGGGATTGCCTTTTCTATAGTAAATTATTCAAAAAATAATTTTTAATGTCGCAAATTTTAATTGCGCCAGGGATTGCCTTTTCTACAGTAAATTTTGCAAAAAAAAAATTTTTTACTGTCGCAAATTTTAATTGCGCCAAGGATTGCCTTTTCTATAGTAAATTATCCAAAAAATAATTTTTTAATGTCGCAAATTTTAATTGCGCCAGGGATTGCCTTTTCTATAGTAAATTTTTCAAAAATTAATTTTTTACTGTCGCAAATTTTAAATCCGCCAGGGATTGCCTTTTCTATAGTAAATTTTTCAAAAAATAATTTTCTACTGTCGCAAATTTTAATTGCGCCAGGGATTGCCTTTTCTACAGTAAATTTTGCAAAAAATAATTTTTTACTGTCGCAAATTTTAATTGCGCCAGGGATTGGCTTTTCTATAGTAAATTTTGCAAAAAATAATTTTTTACTGTCGCAAATTTTAATTGCGCCAGGGATTGCCTTTTCTATAGTAAATTTTGCAAAAAAAAAATTTTTACTGTTGCAAATTTTAATTGCGCCAGGGATTGCCTTTTCTATAGTAAATTTTTCAAAAAATAATTTTCTACTGTCGCAAATTTTAATTGCGCCAGGGATTGCCTTTTCTACAGTAAATTTTTCAAAAAATAATTTTTTACTGTCGCAAATTTTAATTACGCCAGGGATTGCCTTTTCTGCAGTAAATTTTTCAAAAACTAATTTTTTACTGTCGGAAATTTTAATTACGCCAGGGATTACCTTTTCTATAGTAAATTTTTCAAAAAATAATTTTTTACTGTCGCAAATTTTAATTGCGCCAGGGATTGCCTTTTCTACAGTACATTTTTCAAAAAATAATTTTCTACTGTCACAAATTTTAATTGCGTAAGGGATTGCCTTTTCTACTGTAAATTTTTCAAAAAATAATTTTTTACTGTCGCAAATTTTAATTACGCCAGGGATTGCCTTTTCTGCAGTAAATTTTTCAAAAACTAATTTTTTACTGTCGGAAATTTTAATTACGCCAGGGATTACCTTTTCTATAGTAAATTTTTCAAAAAATAATTTTTTACTGTCGCAAATTTTAATTGCGCCAGGGATTGCCTTTTCTACAGTACATTTTTCAAAAAATAATTTTCTACTGTCACAAAATTTAATTGCGTAAGGGATTGCCTTTTCTACTGTAAATTATTCAAAAAATAATTTTTTACTGTCGCAAATTTTAAATACGCCAGGGACTGCCTTTCCTATAGTAAATTTTGCAAAAAATAATTTTTTACTGTCGCAAATTTTAATTACGCCAGGGTTGCCTTTTCTACAGTAAATTTTTTACTGTCGCAAATTTTAAATCCGCCAGGGATTGCCTTTTCTATAGTAAATTATTTAAAAAATAATTTTTTACTGTCGCAAATTTTAATTGCGCCAGGTATTGCCTTTTCTATAGTAAATTTTGCAAAAATAATTTTTTACTGTCGCAAATTTTAATTACGCCAGGGGTTGCCTTTTCTATAGTAAATTTTTCAAAAATTAATTTTTTACTGTCGCAAATTTTAAATCCGCCAGGGATTGCCTTTTCTATAGTAAATTATTCAAAAAATAATTTTTAATGTCGCAAATTTTAATTGCGCCAGGGATTGCCTTTTCTACAGTAAATTTTGCAAAAAAAAATTTTTTACTGTCGCAAATTTTAATTGCGCCAAGGATTGCCTTTTCTATAGTAAATTATCCAAAAAATAATTTTTTAATGTCGCAAATTTTAATTGCGCCAGGGATTGCCTTTTCTATAGTAAATTTTTCAAAAATTAATTTTTTACTGTCGCAAATTTTAAATCCGCCAGGGATTGCCTTTTCTATAGTAAATTTTTCAAAAATAATTTTCTACTGTCGCAAATTTTAATTGCGCCAGGGATTGCCTTTTCTACAGTAAATTTTGCAAAAAATAATTTTTTACTGTCGCAAATTTTAATTGCGCCAGGGATTGCCTTTTCTACATTAAATTTTTCAAAAAATAATTTTTTACTGTCGCAAATTTTAATTGCGCCAGGGATTACCTTCTCTATAGTAAATTTTTCAAAAATTAATTTTTTACTGTCAAAAATTTTAATTACGCCAGGGATTGCCTTTTCTATAGTAAATTTTGCAAAAAATAATTTTTTACTGTCGCAAATTTTAATTGCGCCAGGGATTGCCTTTTCTATAGTAAATTTTGCAAAAAAAAAATTTTTTACTGTCGCAAATTTTAATTGCGCCAGGGATTGCCTTTTCTATAGTAAATTTTTCAAAAAATAATTTTCTACTGTCGCAAATTTTAATTGCGCCAGGGATTGCCTTTTCTACAGTAAATTTTTCAAAAAATAATTTTTTACTGTCGCAAATTTTAATTACGCCAGGGATTGCCTTTTCTACAGTAAATTTTTCAAAAACTAATTTTTTACTGTCGGAAATTTTAATTACGCCAGGGATTACCTTTTCTATAGTAAATTTTTCAAAAAATAATTTTTTACTGTCGCAAATTTTAATTGCGCCAGGGATTGCCTTTTCTACAGTACATTTTTCAAAAAATAATTTTCTACTGTCGCAAATTTTAATTGCGTAAGGGATTGCCTTTTCTACTGTAAATTATTCAAAAAATAATTTTTTACTGTCGCAAATTTTAAATACGCCAGGGACTGCCTTTTCTATAGTAAATTTTTCACAAATTAATTTTATACTGTCGCAAATTTTAAATACGCCAGGGATTGCCTTTTCTACTGTAAATTATTCAAAAAATAATTTTTTACTGTCGCAAATTTTAATTGCGCCAGGGATTGCCTTTTCTAGAGTAAACTTTTCAAAAAATAATTTTTTACTATCGCAAATTTTAATTACGCCAGGGATTGCCTTTTCTGCAGTAAATTTTTCAAAAATTAATTTTTTACTGTCGCAAATTTTAAATCCGCCAGCGATTGCCTTTTCTATAGTAAATTTTTCAAAAAATAATTTTCTACTGTCGCAAATTTTAATTGCGCCAGGGATTGCCTTTTCTATAGTAAATTTTTCAAAAAATAATTTTCTACTGTCGCAAATTTTAATTGCGCCAGGGATTGCCTTTTCTACAGTAAATTTTGCAAAAAATAATTTTTTACTGTCGCAAATTTTAATTGCGCCAGGGATTGCCTTTTCTATAGTAAATTTTGCAAAAAATTATTTTTTACTGTCGCAAATTTTAATTGCGCCAGGGATTGCCTTTTCTACAGTAAATTTTTCAAAAAATAATTTTTTACTGTCGCTAATTTTAATTGCGCCAGGGGTTGCCTTTTCTATAGTAAATTTTGCAAAAAACAATTTTTTACTTTCGCAAATTTTAATTGCGCCAGGGATTGCCTTTTCTATAGTAAATTTTTCAAAAAATAATTTTCTACTGTCGCAAATTTTAATTGCGCCAGGGATTGCCTTTTCTTCAGTAAATTTTTCAAAAAATAATTTTTTACTGTCGCAAATTTTAATTACGCCAGGGATTGCCTTTTCTACAGTAAATTTTTCAAAAACTAATTTTTTACTGTCGGAAATTTTAATTACGCCAGGGATTACCTTTTCTATAGTAAATATTTCAAAAAATAATTTTTTTCTGTCGCAAATTTTAATTGCGCCAGGGATTGCCTTTTCTACAGTAAATTTTTCAAAAAATAATTTTCTACTGTCGCAAGTTTTAATTGCGCCAGGGATTGCCTTTTCTACTGTAAATTATTCAAAAAATAATTTTTTACTGTCGCAAATTTTAAATACGCCAGGGATTGCCTTTTCTATAGTAAATTTTTCACAAATTAATTTTATACTGTCGCAAATTTTAAATACGCCAGGGATTGCCTCTTCTATAGTAAATTTTGCAAAAAATAATTTTTTACTGTCGCAAATTTTAATTGCGCCAGGGATTGCCTTTTCTATAGTAAATTATTCAAAAAAAAATTTTTACTCTCGCAAATTTTAATTGCGCCAGAGATTGCCTTTCCTATAGTAAATTATTCAAGAAATAATTTTTTACTGTCGCAAATATTAAATACGCCAGTTATTGCCTTTTCTATAGTAAATTTTACAAAAAATAATTTTTTACTGTCGCAAGTTTTAATTGCGCCAGGGATTGCCGCTTCTATAGTAAATTTTTCAAAAAATATTGTTCCACTGTCGCAAATTTTAATTGCGCCAGGGATTGCCTTTTCTACAGTAAATTTTTCAAAAAATAATTTTTTACTGTCGCAAGTTTTAATTGCGCCAGGGATTGCCTTTTCTATAGTAAATTTTTCAAAAATTAATTTTTTACTGTCGCAAATTTTAATTGCGCCAGGGATTGCCTTTTCTATAGTAAATTTTGCAAGAAATAATTTTTTACTGTCGCAAATTTTAAATCCGCCAGGGATTGCCTTTTCTATAGTAAATCTTTCAAAAATTAATTTTTTACTGTCGCAAGTTTTAATTGCGCCAGGGATTGCCTTTTCTATAGTAAATTTTTCAAAAATTAATTTTTTACTGTCGCAAATTTTAATTGCGCCAGGGATTGCCTTTTCTATAGTAAATTTTGCAAAAAATAATTTTTTACTGTCGCAAATTTTAATTACGCCAGGGTTGCCTTTTCTACAGTAAATTTTTTACTGTCGCAAATTTTAAATCCGCCAGGGATTGCCTTTTCTATAGTAAATTATTTAAAAAATAATTTTTTACTGTCGCAAATTTTAATTGCGCCAGGTATTGCCTTTTCTATAGTAAATTTTGCAAAAAATAATTTTTTACTGTCGCAAATTTTAATTACGCCAGGGGTTGCCTTTTCTATAGTAAATTTTCAAAAATTAATTTTTTACTGTCGCAAATTTTAAATCCGCCAGGGATTGCCTTTTCTATAGTAAATTATTCAAAAAATAATTTTTAATGTCGCAAATTTTAATTGCGCCAGGGATTGCCTTTTCTACAGTAAATTTTGCAAAAAAAAATTTTTTACTGTCGCAAATTTTAATTGCGCCAAGGATTGCCTTTTCTATAGTAAATTATCCAAAAAATAATTTTTTAGTGTCGCAAATTTTAATTGCGCCAGGGATTGCCTTTTCTATAGTAAATTTTTCAAAAATTATTTTTTTACTGTCGCAAATTTTAAATCCGCCAGGGATTGCCTTTTCTATAGTAAATTTTTCAAAAAATAATTTTCTACTGTCGCAAATTTTAATTGCGCCAGGGATTGCCTTTTCTACAGTAAATTTTTCAAAAAATAATTTTTTACTGTCGCAAATTTTAATTACGCCAGGGATTGCCTTTTCTACAGTAAATTTTTCAAAAACTAATTTTTTACTGTCGGAAATTTTAATTACGCCAGGGATTACCTTTTCTATAGTAAATTTTTCAAAAAATAATTTTTTACTGTCGCAAATTTTAATTGCGCCAGGGATTGCCTTTTCTACAGTACATTTTTCAAAAAATAATTTTCTACTGTCGCAAATTTTAATTGCGTAAGGGATTGCCTTTTCTACTGTAAATTATTCAAAAAATAATTTTTTACTGTCGCAAATTTTAAATACGCCAGGGACTGCCTTTTCTATAGTAAATTTTTCACAAATTAATTTTATACTGTCGCAAATTTTAAATACGCCAGGGATTGCCTTTTCTACTGTAAATTATTCAAAAAATAATTTTTTACTGTCGCAAATTTTAATTGCGCCAGGGATTGCCTTTTCTACAGTAAACTTTTCAAAAAATAATTTTTTACTATCGCAAATTTTAATTACGCCAGGGATTGCCTTTTCTACAGTAAATTTTTCAAAAATTAATTTTTTACTGTCGCAAATTTTAAATCCGCCAGGGATTGCCTTTTCTATAGTAAATTTTTCAAAAAATAATTTTCTACTGTCGTAAATTTTAATTGCGCCAGGGATTGCCTTTTCTATAGTAAATTTTTCATAAAATAATTTTCTACTGTCGCAAATTTTAATTGCGCCAGGGATTGGCTTTTCTACAGTAAATTTTGCAAAAAATAATTTTTTACTGTCGCAAATTTTAATTGCGCCAGGGATTGCCTTTTCTATAGTAAATTTTGCAAAAAATTATTTTTTACTGTCTCAAATTTTAATTGCGCCAGGGATTGCCTTTTCTACAGTAAATTTTTCAAAAAATAATTTTTTACTGTCGCAAATTTTAATTGCGGCAGGGGTTGCGTTTTCTATAGTAAATTTTGCAAAAAACAATTTTTTACTTTCGCAAATTTTAATTGCGCCAGGGATAGCCTTTTCTATAGTAAATTTTTCAAAAAATAATTTTCTACTGTCGCAAATTTTAATTGCGCCAGGGATTGCCTTTTCTTCAGTAAATTTTTCAAAAAATAATTTTTTACTGTCGCAAATTTTAATTACGCCAGGGATTGCCTTTTCTACAGTAAATTTTTCAAAAACTAATTTTTTACTGTCGGAAACTTTAATTACGCCAGGGATTACCTTTTCTATAGTAAATATTTCAAAAAATAATATTTTTCTGTCGCAAATTTTAATTGCGCCAGGGATTGCCTTTTCTACAGTAAATTTTTCAAAAAATAATTTTCTACTGTCGCAAATTTTAATTGCGCCAGGGATTGCCTTTTCTACTGTAAATTATTCAAAAAATAATTTTTTACTGTCGCAAATTTTAATTGCGCCAGGGATTGCCTTTTCTATAGTAAATTATTCAAAAAAAAATTTTTACTGTCGCAAATTTTAATTGCGCCAGAGATTGCCTTTCCTATAGTAAATTATTCAAGAAATAATTTTTTACTGTCGCAAATATTAAATACGCCAGTTATTGCCTTTTCTATAGTAAATTTTACAAAAAATAATTTTTTACTGTCGCAAGTTTTAATTGCGCCAGGGATTGCCGCTTCTATAGTAAATTTTTCAAAAAATATTGTTCTACTGTAGCAAATTTTAATTGCGCCAGGGATTGCCTTTTCTACAGTAAATTTTACAAAAAATAATTTTTTATATCCGCAAATTTTAAATCCGCCAGGGATTGCCTTTTCTATAGTAAATTTTTCAAAAATTAATTTTTTACTGTCGCAAGTTTTAATTGCGCCAGGGATTGCCTTTTCTATAGTAAATTTTTCAAAAATTAATTTTTTACTGTCGCAAATTTTAATTGCGCCAGGGATTGCCTTTTCTATAGTAAATTTTGCAAAAAATAATTTTTTACTGTCGCAAATTTTAATTACGCCAGGGTTGCCTTTTCTACAGTAAATTTTTTACTGTCGCAAATTTTAAATCCGCCAGGGATTGCCTTTTCTATAGTAAATTATTTAAAAAATAATTTTTTACTGTCGCAAATTTTAATTGCGCCAGGTATTGCCTTTTCTATAGTAAATTTTGCAAAAAATAATTTTTTACTGTCGCAAATTTTAATTACGCCAGGGGTTGCCTTTTCTATAGTAAATTTTTGAAAAATTAATTTTTTACTGTCGCAAATTTTAAATCCGCCAGGGATTGCCTTTTCTATAGTAAATTATTCAAAAAATAATTTTTTACTGTCGCAAATTTTAATTGC
This sequence comes from Dioctria linearis, assembly GCA_963930735.1. Taxonomy (NCBI): domain Eukaryota; kingdom Metazoa; phylum Arthropoda; class Insecta; order Diptera; family Asilidae; genus Dioctria; species Dioctria linearis. The sequence goes on along the minus strand of CAWVNZ010002266.1, from coordinate 72,400 downwards.
GCCAGGGATTGCCTTTTCTATAGTAAATTATTCAAAAAAAAAATTTTACTGTCGCAAATTTTAATTGCGCCAGAGATTGCCTTTCCTATAGTAAATTATTCAAGAAATAATTTTTTACTGTCGCAAATATTAAATACGCCAGTTATTGCCTTTTCTATAGTAAATTTTACAAAAAATAATTTTTTACTGTCGCAAGTTTTAATTGCGCCAAGGATTGCCGCTTCTATAGTAAATTTTTCAAAAAATATTGTCCTACTGTCGCAAATTTTAATTGCGCCAGGGATTGCCTTTTCTACAGTAAATTTTTCAAAAAATAATTTTTTATTTTCGCAAATTTTAAATCCGCCAGGGATTGCCTTTTCTATAGTAAATTTTTCAAAAATTAATTTTTTACTGTCGCAAGTTTTAATTGCGCCAGGGATTGCCTTTTCTATAGTAAATTTTTCAAAAATTAATTTTTTACTGTCGCAAATTTTAATTGCGCCAGGGATTGCCTTTTCTATAGTAAATTTTGCAAAAAATAATTTTTTACTGTCGCAAATTTTAATTACGCCAGGGTTGCCTTTTCTACAGTAAATTTTTTACTGTCGCAAATTTTAAATCCGCCAGGGATTGCCTTTTCTATAGTAAATTATTTAAAAAATAATTTTTTACTGTCGCAAATTTTAATTGCGCCAGGTATTGCCTTTTCTATAGTAAATTTTGCAAAAAATAATTTTTTACTGTCGCAAATTTCAATTACGCCAGGGGTTGCCTTTTCTATAGTAAATTTTTCAAAAATTAATTTTTTACTGTCGCAAATTTTAAATCCGCCAGGGATTGCCTTTTCTATAGTAAATTATTCAAAAAATAATTTTTAATGTCGCAAATTTTAATTGCGCCAGGGATTGCCTTTTCTACAGTAAATTTTGCAAAAAAAAATTTTTTACTGTCGCAAATTTTAATTGCGCCAAGGATTGCCTTTTCTATAGTAAATTATCAAAAAAATAATTTTTTAATGTCGCAAATTTTAATTGCGCCAGGGATTGCCTTTTCTATAGTAAATTTTTCAAAAATTAATTTTTTACTGTCGCAAATTTTAAATCTGCCAGGGATTGCCTTTTCTATAGTAAATTTTTCAAAAAATAATTTTCTACTGTCGCAAATTTTAATTGCGCCAGGGATTGCCTTTTCTACAGTAAATTTTGCAAAAAATAATTTTTTACTGTCGCAAATTTTAATTGCGCCAGGGATTGCCTTTTCTATAGTAAATTTTGCAAAAAATATTTTTTTACTGTCGCAAATTTTAATTGCGCCAGGGATTGCCTTTTCTACAGTAAATTTTTCAAAAAATAATTTTCTACTGTCGCAAATTTTAATTGCGCCAGGGATTGCCTTTTCTACAGTAAATTTTTCAAAAAATAATTTTTTACTGTCGCAAATTTTAATTACGCCAGGGATTGCCTTTTCTACAGTAAATTTTTCAAAAACTAATTTTTTACTGTCGGAAATTTTAATTACGCCAGGGATTACCTTTTCTATAGTAAATTTTTCAAAAAATAATTTTTTACTGTCGCAAATTTTAATTGCGCCAGGGATTGCCTTTTCTACAGTAAACTTTTCAAAAAATAATTTTTTATTATCGCAAATTTTAATTACGCCAGGGATTGCCTTTTCTACAGTAAATTTTTCAAAAATTAATTTTTTACTGTCGCAAATTTTAAATCCGCCAGGGATTGCCTTTTCTATAGTAAATTTTTCAAAAAATAATTTTCTACTGTCGCAAATTTTAATTGCGCCAGGGATTGCCTTTTCTATAGTAAATTTTTCAAAAAATAATTTTCTACTGTCGCAAATTTTAATTGCGCCAGGGATTGCCTTTTCTACAGTAAATTTTGCAAAAAATAATTTTTTACTGTCGCAAATTTTAATTGCGCCAGGGATTGCCTTTTCTATAGTAAATTTTGCAAAAAATTATTTTTTACTGTCGCAAATTTTAATTGCGCCAGGGATTGCCTTTTCTATAGTAAATTTTGCAAAAAATAATTTTTTACTATCGCAAATTTTAATTGCGCCAGGGATTGCCTTTTCTATAGTAAATTTTGCAAAAAACAATTTTTTACTTTCGCAAATTTTAATTGCGCCAGGGATTGCCTTTTCTATAGTAAATTTTTCAAAAAATAATTTTCTACTGTCGCAAATTTTAATTGCGCCAGGGATTGCCTTTTCTTCAGTAAATTTTTCAAAAAATAATTTTTTACTGTCGCAAATTTTAATTACGCCAGGGATTGCCTTTTCTACAGTAAATTTTTCAAAAACTAATTTTTTACTGTCGGAAATTTTAATTACGCCAGGGATTACCTTTTCTATAGTAAATATTTCAAAAAATAATTTTTTTCTGTCGCAAATTTTAATTGCGCCAGGGATTGCCTTTTCTACAGTAAATTTTTCAAAAAATAATTTTCTACTGTCGCAAATTTTAATTGCGCCAGGGATTGACTTTTCTACTGCAAATTATTCAAAAAATAATTTTTTACTGTCGCAAATTTTAAATACGCCAGGGATTGCCTTTTCTATAGTAAATTTTTCACAAATTAATTTTATACTGTCGCAAATTTTAAATACGCCAGGGATTGCCTCTTCTATAGTAAATTTTGCATAAAATAATTTTTTACTGTCGCAAATTTTAATTGCGCCAGGGATTGCCTTTTCTATAGTAAATTATTCAAAAAAAAATTTTTACTGTCGCAAATTTTAATTGCGCCAGAGATTGCCTTTCCTATAGTAAATTATTCAAGAAATAATTTTTTACTGTCGCAAATATTAAATACGCCAGTTATTGCCTTTTCTATAGTAAATTTTTCAAAAAATAATTTTTTACTGTCGCAAGTTTTAATTGCGCCAGGGATTGCCGCTTCTATAGTAAATTTTTCAAAAAATATTGTTCTACTGTCGCAAATTTTAATTGCGCCAGGGATTGCCTTTTCTACAGTAAATTTTTCAAAAAATAATTTTTTATTGTCGCAAATTTTAAATCCGCCAGGGATTGCCTTTTCTATAGTAAATTTTTCAAAAATTAATTTTTTACTGTCGCAAGTTTTAATTGCGCCAGGGATTGCCTTTTCTATAGTAAATTATCCAAAAAATAATTTTTTAATGTCGCAAATTTTAATTGCGCCAGGGATTGCCTTTTCTATAGTAAATTTTTCAAAAATTAATTTTTTACTGTCGCAAATTTTAAATCCGCCAGGGATTGCCTTTTCTATAGTAAATTTTTCAAAAATTAATTTTTTACTGTCGAAAATTTTAATTACGCCAGGGATTGCCTTTTCTATAGTAAATTTTGCAAAAAATAATTTTTTACTGTCGCAAATTTTAATTGCGCCAGGGATTGCCTTTTCTATAGTAAATTTTGCAAAAAACAATTTTTTACTGTAGCAAATTTTAATTGCGCCAGGGATTGCCTTTTCTATAGTAAATTTTTCAAAAAATAATTTTCTACTGTCGCAAATTTTAATTGCGCCAGTGATTGCCTTTTCTACAGTAAATTTTTCAAAAAATAATTTTTTACTTTCGCAAATTTTAATTACGCCAGGGATTGCCTTTTCTACAGTAAATTTTTCAAAAACTAATTTTTTACTGTCGGAAATTTTAATTACGCCAGGGATTACCTTTCTATAGTAAATTTTTCAAAAAATAATTTTTTACTGCCGCAAATTTTAATTGCGCCAGGGATTGCCTTTTCTACAGTAAATTTTTCAAAAAATAATTTTCTACTGTCGCAAATTTTAATTGCGCCAGGGATTGCCTTTTCTACTGTAAATTATTCAAAAAATAATTTTTTACTGTCGCAAATTTTAAATACGCCAGGGATTGCATTTTCTGTAGTAAATTTTTCACAAATTAATTTTATACTGTCGCAAATTTTAAATACGCCAGGGATTGCCTCTTCTATAGTAAATTTTGCAAAAAATAATTTTTTACTGTCGCAAATTTTAATTGCGCCAGGGATTGCCTTTTCTATAGTAAATTATTCAAAAAAAAATTTTTTACTGTAGCAAATTTTAATTGCGCCAGGGATTGCCTTTTCTATAGTAAATTATTCAAAAAATAATTTTTTACTGTCGCAAATTTTAAATACGCCAGGTATTGCCTTTTCTATAGAAAATTTTACAAAAAATAATTTTTTACTGTCGCAAGTTTTAATTGCGCCAGGGATTGCCGATTCTATAGTAAATTTTTCAAAAAAAATTGTTCTACTGTCGCAAATTTTAATTGCGCCAGGGATTGCCTTTTCTACAGTAAATTTTTCAAAAAATAATTTTTTCTGTCGCAAATTTTAAATCCGCCAGGGATTGCCTTTTCTACAGTAAAATTTGCAAAAATTAATTTTTTACTGTCGAAAATTTTAATTACGCCAGGGATTGCCTTTCTATAGTAAATTTTTCAAAAAATAATTTTCTACTGTCGAAAATTTTAATTGCGCCAGGGATTGCCTTTTCTACAGTAAATTTTACAAAAAATAATTTTTTACTGTCCCAAGTTTTAACTGCGCCAGGGATTACCTTTTCTACAGTAAATTTTTCAAAAATTAATTTTTTACTGTCGAAAATTTTAATTACGCCGGGGATTGCCTTTTCTATAGTAAATTTTTCAAAAAATAATTTTATACTGTCGCAAATTTTAATTGCGCCAGGGATTGCCTTTTCTACAGTAAATTTTTCTAAAAATAATTTTTTACTGTCGCAGATTTTAATTGCGCCAGGGATTGCCTTTTCTAGAGTAAATTTTTCAAAAATTAATTTTTTACTGTCGAAAATTTTAATTGCGCCAGGGATTGCCTTTTCTACAGTAAAATTTGCAAAAATAAATTTTTTACTGTCGCAAATTTTAATTACGCCAGGGGTTGCCTTTTCTATAGTAAATTTTTGAAAAATTAATTTTTTACTGTCGCAAATTTTAAATCCGCCAGGGATTGCCTTTTCTATAGTAAATTATTCAAAAAATAATTTTTTACTGTCGCAAATTTTAATTGCGCCAGGGATTGCCTTTTCTATAGTAAATTATTCAAAAAAAAAATTTTACTGTCGCAAATTTTAATTGCGCCAGAGATTGCCTTTCCTATAGTAAATTATTCAAGAAATAATTTTTTACTGTCGCAAATATTAAATACGCCAGTTATTGCCTTTTCTATAGTAAATTTTACAAAAAATAATTTTTTACTGTCGCAAGTTTTAATTGCGCCAAGGATTGCCGCTTCTATAGTAAATTTTTCAAAAAATATTGTCCTACTGTCGCAAATTTTAATTGCGCCAGGGATTGCCTTTTCTACAGTAAATTTTTCAAAAAATAATTTTTTATTTTCGCAAATTTTAAATCCGCCAGGGATTGCCTTTTCTATAGTAAATTTTTCAAAAATTAATTTTTTACTGTCGCAAGTTTTAATTGCGCCAGGGATTGCCTTTTCTATAGTAAATTTTTCAAAAATTAATTTTTTACTGTCGCAAATTTTAATTGCGCCAGGGATTGCCTTTTCTATAGTAAATTTTGCAAAAAATAATTTTTTACTGTCGCAAATTTTAATTACGCCAGGGTTGCCTTTTCTACAGTAAATTTTTTACTGTCGCAAATTTTAAATCCGCCAGGGATTGCCTTTTCTATAGTAAATTATTTAAAAAATAATTTTTTACTGTCGCAAATTTTAATTGCGCCAGGTATTGCCTTTTCTATAGTAAATTTTGCAAAAAATAATTTTTTACTGTCGCAAATTTCAATTACGCCAGGGGTTGCCTTTTCTATAGTAAATTTTTCAAAAATTAATTTTTTACTGTCGCAAATTTTAAATCCGCCAGGGATTGCCTTTTCTATAGTAAATTATTCAAAAAATAATTTTTAATGTCGCAAATTTTAATTGCGCCAGGGATTGCCTTTTCTACAGTAAATTTTGCAAAAAAAAATTTTTTACTGTCGCAAATTTTAATTGCGCCAAGGATTGCCTTTTCTATAGTAAATTATCAAAAAAATAATTTTTTAATGTCGCAAATTTTAATTGCGCCAGGGATTGCCTTTTCTATAGTAAATTTTTCAAAAATTAATTTTTTACTGTCGCAAATTTTAAATCTGCCAGGGATTGCCTTTTCTATAGTAAATTTTTCAAAAAATAATTTTCTACTGTCGCAAATTTTAATTGCGCCAGGGATTGCCTTTTCTACAGTAAATTTTGCAAAAAATAATTTTTTACTGTCGCAAATTTTAATTGCGCCAGGGATTGCCTTTTCTATAGTAAATTTTGCAAAAAATATTTTTTTACTGTCGCAAATTTTAATTGCGCCAGGGATTGCCTTTTCTACAGTAAATTTTTCAAAAAATAATTTTCTACTGTCGCAAATTTTAATTGCGCCAGGGATTGCCTTTTCTACAGTAAATTTTTCAAAAAATAATTTTTTACTGTCGCAAATTTTAATTACGCCAGGGATTGCCTTTTCTACAGTAAATTTTTCAAAAACTAATTTTTTACTGTCGGAAATTTTAATTACGCCAGGGATTACCTTTTCTATAGTAAATTTTTCAAAAAATAATTTTTTACTGTCGCAAATTTTAATTGCGCCAGGGATTGCCTTTTCTACAGTAAACTTTTCAAAAAATAATTTTTTATTATCGCAAATTTTAATTACGCCAGGGATTGCCTTTTCTACAGTAAATTTTTCAAAAATTAATTTTTTACTGTCGCAAATTTTAAATCCGCCAGGGATTGCCTTTTCTATAGTAAATTTTTCAAAAAATAATTTTCTACTGTCGCAAATTTTAATTGCGCCAGGGATTGCCTTTTCTATAGTAAATTTTTCAAAAAATAATTTTCTACTGTCGCAAATTTTAATTGCGCCAGGGATTGCCTTTTCTACAGTAAATTTTGCAAAAAATAATTTTTTACTGTCGCAAATTTTAATTGCGCCAGGGATTGCCTTTTCTATAGTAAATTTTGCAAAAAATTATTTTTTACTGTCGCAAATTTTAATTGCGCCAGGGATTGCCTTTTCTATAGCAAATTTTGCAAAAAATAATTTTTTACTATCGCAAATTTTAATTGCGCCAGGGATTGCCTTTTCTATAGTAAATTTTGCAAAAAACAATTTTTTACTTTCGCAAATTTTAATTGCGCCAGGGATTGCCTTTTCTATAGTAAATTTTTCAAAAAATAATTTTCTACTGTCGCAAATTTTAATTGCGCCAGGGATTGCCTTTTCTTCAGTAAATTTTTCAAAAAATAATTTTTTACTGTCGCAAATTTTAATTACGCCAGGGATTGCCTTTTCTACAGTAAATTTTTCAAAAACTAATTTTTTACTGTCGGAAATTTTAATTACGCCAGGGATTACCTTTTCTATAGTAAATATTTCAAAAAATAATTTTTTTCTGTCGCAAATTTTAATTGCGCCAGGGATTGCCTTTTCTACAGTAAATTTTTCAAAAAATAATTTTCTACTGTCGCAAATTTTAATTGCGCCAGGGATTGACTTTTCTACTGCAAATTATTCAAAAAATAATTTTTTACTGTCGCAAATTTTAAATACGCCAGGGATTGCCTTTTCTATAGTAAATTTTTCACAAATTAATTTTATACTGTCGCAAATTTTAAATACGCCAGGGATTGCCTCTTCTATAGTAAATTTTGCATAAAATAATTTTTTACTGTCGCAAATTTTAATTGCGCCAGGGATTGCCTTTTCTATAGTAAATTATTCAAAAAAAAATTTTTACTGTCGCAAATTTTAATTGCGCCAGAGATTGCCTTTCCTATAGTAAATTATTCAAGAAATAATTTTTTACTGTCGCAAATATTAAATACGCCAGTTATTGCCTTTTCTATAGTAAATTTTTCAAAAAATAATTTTTTACTGTCGCAAGTTTTAATTGCGCCAGGGATTGCCGCTTCTATAGTAAATTTTCAAAAAATATTGTTCTACTGTCGCAAATTTTAATTGCGCCAGGGATTGCCTTTTCTACAGTAAATTTTTCAAAAAATAATTTTTTATTGTCGCAAATTTTAAATCCGCCAGGGATTGCCTTTTCTATAGTAAATTTTTCAAAAATTAAATTTTTACTGTCGCAAGTTTTAATTGCGCCAGGGATTGCCTTTTCTATAGTAAATTATCCAAAAAATAATTTTTTAATGTCGCAAATTTTAATTGCGCCAGGGATTGCCTTTTCTATAGTAAATTTTTCAAAAATTAATTTTTTACTGTCGCAAATTTTAAATCCGCCAGGGATTGCCTTTTCTATAGTAAATTTTCAAAAATTAATTTTTTACTGTCGAAAATTTTAATACGCCAGGGATTGCCTTTTCTATAGTAAATTTTGCAAAAAAATAATTTTTTACTGTCGCAAATTTTAATTGCGCCAGGGATTGCCTTTTCTATAGTAAATTTTGCAAAAAACAATTTTTTACTGTAGCAAATTTTAATTGCGCCAGGGATTGCCTTTTCTATAGTAAATTTTTCAAAAAATAATTTTCTACTGTCGCAAATTTTAATTGCGCCAGTGATTGCCTTTTCTACAGTAAATTTTTTCAAAAATAATTTTTTACTTTCGCAAATTTTAATTACGCCAGGATTGCCTTTTCTACAGTAAATTTTTCAAAAACTAATTTTTTACTGTCGGAAATTTTAATTACGCCAGGGATTACCTTTCTTAGTAAATTTTTCAAAAAATAATTTTTTACTGCCGCAAATTTTAATTGCGCCAGGGATTGCCTTTTCTACAGTAAATTTTTCAAAAAATAATTTTCTACTGTCGCAATTTTAATTGCGCCAGGGATTGCCTTTTCTACTGTAAATTATTCAAAAAATAATTTTTTACTGTCGCAAATTTTAAATACGCCAGGGATTGCATTTTCTGTAGTAAATTTTTCACAAATTAATTTTATACTGTCGCAAATTTTAAATACGCCAGGGATTGCCTCTTCTATAGTAAATTTTGCAAAAAATAATTTTTTACTGTCGCAAATTTTAATTGCGCCAGGGATTGCCTTTTCTATAGTAAATTATTCAAAAAAAAATTTTTTACTGTAGCAAATTTTAATTGCGCCAGGGATTGCCTTTTCTATAGTAAATTATTCAAAAAATAATTTTTTACTGTCGCAAATTTTAAATACGCCAGGTATTGCCTTTTCTATAGAAAATTTTACAAAAAATAATTTTTTACTGTCGCAAGTTTTAATTGCGCCAGGGGATTGCCGATTCTATAGTAAATTTTTCAAAAAAATTGTTTCTACTGTCGCAAATTTTAATTGCGCCAGGGATTGCCTTTTCTACAGTAAATTTTTCAAAAATAATTTTTTCTGTCGCAAATTTTAAATCCGCCAGGGATTGCCTTTTCTACAGTAAAATTTGCAAAAATTAATTTTTTACTGTCGAAAATTTTAATTACGCCAGGGATTGCCTTTTCTATAGTAAATTTTTCAAAAAATAATTTTCTACTGTCGAAAATTTTAATTGCGCCAGGGATTGCCTTTTCTACAGTAAATTTTACAAAAATAATTTTTTTACTGTCCCAAGTTTTAACTGCGCCAGGGATTACCTTTTCTACAGTAAATTTTTCAAAAATTAATTTTTTACTGTCGAAAATTTTAATTACGCCGGGGATTGCCTTTTCTATAGTAAATTTTTCAAAAAATAATTTTATACTGTCGCAAATTTTAATTGCGCCAGGGATTGCCTTTTCTACAGTAAATTTTTCTAAAAATAATTTTTTACTGTCGCAGATTTTAATTGCGCCAGGGATTGCCTTTTCTAGAGTAAATTTTTCAAAATTAATTTTTTACTGTCGAAAATTTTAATTGCGACCAGGGATTGCCTTTTTCTACAGTAAAATTTGCAAAAAATAAATTTTTTACTGTCGCAAATTTAATTACGCCAGGGATTGCATTTTCTATAGTAAATTTTTCAAAAAATAATTTTCTACTGACGCAAATTTTAATTGCGCCAGGGATTGCCTTTTCTACAGTAAATTTTACAAAAAATAATTTTTTACTGTCGCAAGTTTTTATTGTGCCAGGGATTACCTTTTCTACAGTAAATTTTTCAAAAATTAATTTTTTACTGTCGCAAATTTTAATTACGCCAGGAATTGCCTTTTCTATAGTAAATTTTTCAAAAATTAATTTTTTACTGTCACAAATTTTAATTGCGCCAGGGATTGCCTTTTCTATAGTAAATTTTTCAAAAAATAATTTTTTACTGTCGCAAATTTTAATTACGCCAGGGATTGCATTTTCTATAGTAAATTTTTCAAAAATTAATTTTTTACTGTCGCAAATTTTAATTGCGCCAGGGATGGCCTTTTCCTATAGTAAATTTTGCAAAAAATAATTTTTTACTGTCGCAAATTTTAATTGCGCCAGGGTTTGCCTTTTCTATAGTAAATTTTGCAAAAAATAATTTTTTACTCTCGCAAATTTTAATTACGCCAGGGATTGCCTTTTCTATAGTAAATTTTTCAAAAAAATAATTTTTTACTGTCGCAAATTTTAATTGCGCCAGGGATGGCCTTTTCTATAGTAAATTTTGCAAAAAATAATTTTTTACTGTCGCAAATTTTAATTGCGCCAGGGATTGCCTTTTCTATAGTAAATTTTGCAAAAAAATATTTTTTTACTGTCGCAAATTTTAATTACGCCAGGGATTGCCTTTTCTACAGTAAATTTTTCAAAGATTAATTTTTTACTGTCACAAATTTTAAATCCGACAGGGATTGCCTTTTCTATAGTAAATTATTCAAAAATAATTTTTTTACTGTCGCAAATTTAATTGCGCCAGGGATTGCCTTTTCTACAGTAAATTTTGCAAAAAATTATTTTTTACTGCCGCAAATTTTAATTGCGCCAGGGATTGCCTTTTCTACAGTAAAATTTGCAGAAAATAATTTTTTACTGTCGCAAATTTTAGTTGCGCCAGGGATTGCCTTTTCTATAGTAAATTATTCATAAAATAATTTTTTACTGTCGCAAATTTTAATTGCGCCAGGGATTGCCTTTTCTACAGTAAATTTTTCAAAAAATAATTTTTTACTGTCGCAAATTTTAATTGCGCCAGGGATTGCCTTTTCTACAGTAAATTTTCAAAAAATAATTTTTTACTGTCGCAAATTTTAATTACGCCAGGGATTGCCTTTTCTATAGTAAATTTTTCAAAAATTAATTTTTTACTGTCGCAAATTTTAATTGCGCCAGGATTGCCTTTTCTATAGTAAATTTTGCAAAAAATAATTTTTTACTGTCGCAAATTTTAATTACGCCCAGGGTTGCCTTTTCTACAGTAAATTTTTCAAAAATTAATTTTTTACTGTCGCAAATTTTAAATCCGCCAGGGATTGCCTTTTCTATAGTAAATTATTTAAAAAACAATTTTTTACTGTCGCAAATTTTAATTGCACCAGGTATTGCCTTTTCTATAGTAAATTTTGCAAAAAATAATTTTTTACTGTCGCAAATTTTAATTACGCCAGGGGTTGCCTTTTCTATAGTAAATTTTTCAAAAATTAATTTTTTACTGTCGCAAATTTTAATCCGGCAAGGATTGCCTTTTCTATAGTAAATTATTCAAAAAATAATTTTTTACTGTCGCAATTTTAATTGCGCCAGGGATTGCCTTTTTCTACAGTAAATTTTGCAAAAAATAAATTTTTTACTGTCGCAAATTTTATTGCGCCAGGGATTGCCTTTTCTATAGTAAGTTATCCAAAAAAATAATTTTTTAATGTCGCAAATTTTAATTGCGCCAGGGATTGCCTTTTCTATAGTAAATTTTTCAAAAATTAATTTTTTACTGTCGCAAATTTTAAATCCGCCATGGATTGCCTTTTCTATAGTAAATTTTTCAAAAAATAATTTTTTTCTGTCGCAAATTTTAATTGCGCCAGGGATTGCCTTTTCTACAGTAAATTTTTCAAAAATTAATTTTTTAATGTCGCAAATTTTAAATCCGCCAGGGATTGCCATTTCTATAGTAAATTTTTCACAAATTAATTTTCTACTGTCGCAAATTTTAATTACGCCAGGGATTGCCTTTTCTATAGTAAATTTTACAAAAAATAATTTTTTACTGTCGCAAGTTTTAATTGCGCCAGGGATTGCCTTTTCTATAGTAAATTTTTCACAAATTAATTTTTTCCTGTCGCAAATTTTAAATCCGCCAGGGATTGCCTTTTCTATAGTAAATTATTCAAAAAATAATTTTTTACTGTCGCAAATTTTAATTGCGCCAGGGATTGCCTTTTCTACAGTAAATTTTTCAAAAAATAATTTTCTACTTTCGCAAATTTTAAATCCGCCAGGGATTGCCTTGTCTATAGTAAATTATTCAAAAAATAATTTTTTACTGTCGCAAATTTTAATTGCGCCAGGGATTGCCTTTTCTACAGTAAATTTTGCAAAAAATTATTTTTTAATGTCGCAAATTTTTATTGCGCCAGGGATTGCCTTTTCTACAGTAAAATTTGCAAAAAATAATTTTTTACTGTCGCAAATTTTAATTACGCCAGGGATTGAATTTTCTATAGTAAATTTTTCAAAAAATAATTTTCTACTGACGCAAATTTTAATTGCGCCAGGGATTGCCTTTTCTATAGTAAATTTTTCAATAAATAATTTTTTCCTGTCGCAAATTTTAAATCCGCCAAGGATTGCCTTTTCTATAGTAAATTATTCAAAAAATAATTTTTTACTGTCGCAAATTTAATTGCGCCAGGGATTGCCTTTTTCTACAGTAAATTTTTCAAAAAATAATTTTCTACTGTCGCAAATTTTAAAATCCGCCAGGGATTGCCTTGTCTATAGTAAATTTTTCAAAAATTAATTTTTTACTGTCGCAAATTTTAAATCCGCCAGGGATTGCCTTTTCTATAATAAATTATTCAAAAAATAATTTTATACTGTCGCAAATTTTAATTGCGCCAGGGGATTGCCTTTTCTACAGTAAATTTTGCAAAAAATAATTTTTTACTGCCGCAGATTTTAATTGCGCCAGGGATTGCCTTTTCTACAGTAAAATTTGCAAAAAATAATTTTTTACTGTCGCAAATTTTAATTGCGCCAGGGATTGCCTTTTCTATAGCAAATTATTCATAAAATAATTTTTTACAGTCGCAAATTTTAATTGCGCCAGGGATTGCCTTTTCTACAGTAAATTTTTCAAAAAATAATTTTTTACTGTCGCAAATTTTAATTGCGCCAGGGATTGCCTTTTCTATAGTAAATTTTGCAAAAATAATTTTTTTACTGTCGCAAATTTTAATTACGCAGGGGTTGCCTTTTCTATAGTAAATTTTTCAAAAATTAATTTTTTACTGTCGCAAATTTTAAATCCGGCAAGGATTGCCTTTTCTATAGTAAATTATTCAAAAAATAATTTTTACTGTCGCAAATTTTAATTGCGCCAGGGATTGCCTTTTCTACAGTAAATTTTGCAAAAAATAATTTTTTACTGTCGCAAATTTTAATTGCGCCAGGGATTGCCCTTTTCTATAGTAAGTTATCCAAAAAATAATTTTTTAATGTCGCAAATTTTAATTGCGCCAGGGATTGCCTTTTCTATAGTAAATTTTTCAAAAAATAATTTTATACTGTCGCAAGTTTTATTTACGCCAGGGATTGCCTTTTCTATAGTAAATTATTTAAAAAATAATTTTTTACTGTCGAAAATTTTAATTGCGCCAGGTATTGCCTTTTCTATAGTAAATTATTCAAAAAATAGTTTTTTTGCTGTCGCAAATTTTAATTGCGCCAGGGATTGCCTTTTCTACTGTAAATTTTTCAAAAAATAATTTTTTACTGTCGCAAATTTTAACTGCGCCAGGGATTGCCTTTTCTACAGTAAATTTTTCAAAAAATATTTTTTTACTGTCGCAAATTTTTATTACGCCAGGGTTGCCTTTTCTACAGTAAATTTTTCAAAAATTAATTTTTTACTGTCGCAAATTTTAAATCCGCCAGGGATTGCCTTTTCTATAGTAAATTATTTAAAAAATAATTTTTTGCTGTCGCAAATTTTAATTGCGCCAGGTATTGCCTTTTCTATAGTAAATTTTGCAAAAAATAATTTTTTACTGTCACATATTTTAATTACGCCAAGGATTGCCTTTTCTACAGTAAATTATTAAAAAAAAAAAATTTACTGTCGCAAATTTTAATTGCGCCAGGGATTGCCTTTTCTATAGTAAATTACTCAAAAAATAATTTTTTACTGTCGCAAATTTTAAATACGCCATGGATTGCCCTTTCTATAGTAAATTTTACAAAAAATAATTTTTTACTGTCTTAAATTTTAACTGCGCCAGGGATTGCCTTTTCTACAGTAAATTTTTCAAAAAATAATTTTTTACTGTCGCAAATTTTAATTGCGCCAGGTATTGCATTTTCTATAGTAAATTTTGCAAAAAATAATTTTTTACTGTCACAAATTTTAATTACGCCAGGGATTGCCTTTTCTACAGTAAATTATTAAAAAAAAAAAATTTTACTGTCGCAAATTTTAATTGCGCCAGGGATTGCCTTTTCTACTGTAAATTTTTCAAAAAATAATTTTTTACTGTCGCAAATTTTAACTGCGCCAGGGATTGCCTTTTCTACAGTAAATTTTTCAAAAAATATTTTTTTACTGTCGCAAATTTTAATTACGCCAGGGTTGCCTTTTCTACAGTAAATTTTTCAAAAATTAATTTTATACTGTCGCAAGTTTTAATTACGCCAGGGATTGCCTTTTCTATAGTAAATTTTTCAAAAATAATTTTCTACTGTCGCAAATGTTAATTGCGCCAGGGATTGCCTTTTCTATAGTAAATTTAGCAAAAAATAATTTTTTACTGTCGCAAATTTTAAATCCGCCATGGATTGCCTCTTCTATAGTAAATTTTGCAAAAAATAATTTTTTACTGTCGCAAATTTTAATTGCGCCAGGGATTGCCTTTTCTACAGTAAATTTTTCAAAAAATAATTTTTTACTGTCGCAAATTTTAATTGCGCCAGGTATTGCATTTTCTATAGTAAATTTTGCAAAAAATAATTTTTTACTGTCACAAATTTTAATTACGCCAGGGATTGCCTTTTCTACAGTAAATTATTAAAAAAAAAAAATTTTACTGTCGCAAATTTTAATTGCGCCAGGGATTGCCTTTTCTACTGTAAATTTTTCAAAAAATAATTTTTTACTGTCGCAAATTTTAACTGCGCCAGGGATTGCCTTTTCTACAGTAAATTTTTCAAAAAATATTTTTTTACTGTCGCAAATTTTAATTACGCCAGGGTTGCCTTTTCTACAGTAAATTTTTCAAAAATTAATTTTATACTGTCGCAAGTTTTAATTACGCCAGGGATTGCCTTTTCTATAGTAAATTTTTCAAAAATAATTTTCTACTGTCGCAAATGTTAATTGCGCCAGGGATTGCCTTTTCTATAGTAAATTTAGCAAAAAATAATTTTTTACTGTCGCAAATTTTAAATCCGCCAGGGATTGCCTTTTCTACAGTAAATTTTGCAAAACATAATTTTATACTGTCGCAAATTTTAATTGCGCCAGGGATTGCCTTTTCTATAGTAAATTTTGCAAAAAATATTTTTTTACTGTCGCAAATTTTAAATCCCCCAGGGATTGCCTTTTCATTATTCAAAAAATAATTTTTTACTGTCGAAAATTTTAATTGCGCCAGGGATTGCCTTTTCTACAGTAAATTTTTCAAAAAATAATTTTCTACTGTCGCAAATTTTAATTGCGCCATGGATTGCCTTTGTAGCGAAGAGCGGGCCCATTGCCAGGTCTACCTACATCCATCCAACAATGAACGCAGATAGGCGCTGCAATTGACACCTCTTGCTGCAAAATTCATCTCGGGATTAGTGTAGGTGGCCGCACAGCATATTGCCGCTAGCGATCAGCCGGCTTGGTGTGGTTCTTGCCACCCACATCCCCCGATGCTTGAAAGCTGTGCGAGAACCAAAAGAAAAGATAATAAAAAGAATACAAGAAATTGAATGAATTAGGCTTGCTGGTCTTGTGGGGACTTCGGACAGACAGACGGACAGGAAAAAAAAGAAGAGTAGATAAACAGGTATATAATATAATTACTAGTTCACGTCGTACTGCCGATTTGTCTCCATGGTGCAACCTAAAAAAAAACGCTGAAAGTGATTGACTCTAAATATTACCAGCGATGCGCTGAGCTGTAACAAAACAAAATGTAATAGCAACGCCGTACAAATGTGCAACCACCCGGCGGGTCCAACGCCGAGAGGAAGGGAGAGAGAGATAACGTGGACTCCTGATGTATGCGGAGTCCTGACTGGCTCTGATTGTGCCCATCGCCCCCATCCACCCTGGCTAAGACGTCGCAGTCAGTGTAGGATTCTTAGCCCCAAATGTGCGTGTGTGGATTCCGGATTTTCGCCGCATGACCTCACCAGCAACCATCAGCCCTTCACTCGATCATCTCAACACGTGACTCGAACAAACAATAGCACATAGTAGCGCGTTGGTACTTAGAGCCTCTAGGTGAAAGAAAAGACCGTTAGTGGGATGGTGCTTTAATTTAATAAGAATGCGCCTGGCATCCGCAAGTCACCTCGTTGTTCACACTTAATACAAAAAAAAATGAATGTAGGGAGAATTACAAATTTGCAAAACAAAATCTATGTCTAGCCTGTGCCCTACTAGCTGGTTTATCTTAATTAATTTAATTCAAATGCATGCATAGAACCAATATATATATTACATATAGAATCTGTCAATATATATATTATTATGTATTTCTAAAAGAACAATAGAGACCACAGAAGGTGGACAATAATCTTAGCTAGATACGACACCTGAAGACTACCCGTTGGAAGGGTGCACCCTTTTCACCTCGTTTTCTTCAATTACTGGCACGATTTGAGATGTGGGCACATTGGCCTCTTTTTTTTTATTTCCTTTTCACCTCTTTTGGCTGCTTTCGGATCTTTAAAACTTCGGGCCTTACAATTAACACTTTCGCTGCGTAACAGCGCGGGCACAATGAGGTGAGTGGCAGTGTGTTGGCATCATAATCTTTAGAACACTACGACTAAAAAGGGACGTCGACAGGTCTTAACAACACCGCTTCGGCGTGATGTTATATGAACCTCCTTTCAGGTAGTAAAATTTCTCACGAATTAAATAGCGAGCACCGTTATAAGGAAATTCTCTGCATTTAAATTTAACAGGTAATATAGAAAATCCAAGTTCTTAGTCACCAAAAGCACTAATCGAATTTCTTTTCTTTCTCAGGAAAAATTATCGCATAACTATATGGAAATTCTCTTCACTTTAAAATTTAGCAGGTAATATAGAAAATCCAAGTTCTTAATCACAAACGAACTAATAAAATTACTTTTCTTTTTCAGGAAATTTATCGCACAACTATATAGAAATTCTCTTCATTTTAAAATTCAGCAGGTAATATAGAAAATCCAAATTCTTAATCACAAACGCACTAAAAGAGTTTCCTTTTCTTTTTCAGGAAAATTATCGCACAACTATGTGGAAATTCTCTTCATTTGAGAGTCAACAAGTAATATAGAAAATCCAAGTTCTTAATCACAAACGAACTAATAAAATTTCTTTTCTTTTTCAGGAAAATTATCACGCAACGAAATGGAAACTCTCTTCGCTTTAAAATTTAACAGGTAATGTAGGAAATCCAAATTCTTAATCACAAACGCACTAATCGAATTTCTTTTCTTTTCAGGAAAAATTATCACGCAACGATATGGAAATTCTCTTCACTTTAATATTTAAAAGGTAATGTAGGAAATCCAAATTATTAATAACAAACGCACTAATCGAATTTCTTTGCTTTTTCAGGAAAAATTATCACGCAACGATATGGAAATTCTCTTCACTTTAACATTTAACCGGTGATATAGAAAATCCAAGTTCCTAATCACAAAAGTACTAATCGAGTTTCTTTTCTTTTTTCAGGAAAAATTATCACGCAACGATATGGAAATTTTCTTCACTTTAACATTTAACAGGTGATATAGAAAATCCAAGTTCCTAATCACAAAAGCACTAATCGAATTTCTTTTCTCTTTCAGGAAAAATTATCGCACAACTATTTATTGCTTTTCTTCTTCTCCTCTTTCGTTCTTCTGATTCCCGGAATGAGCTGCGCACTCAACTCTTGCCTTTACCCGTTCAGAACTCCGAATCAAACTAAACTGCCGCAGTCTGCCTACATTTCAGCCGTACTGTTTTCAACCCGACCGACAGACGAGCGCTTTTCGTTTCCCAAAGTCCCCAATGCTTACCGCAGCTGGCGTACATTCGGGCTCAAATTTCTTTGGAATTTCGGGCGAACCTACTGTAATGCATAGCGTGATGGTATCGCGTTATGCTTTACAGCTAGGCGAATTACCGTTTTCGTCGTCTCGATGTGGGTGACTATTGATAAGTTTTTGCCCGAAAAATTGTATTTTGTGCTTATTTTGCACATTTATAATTTTTCGACTGAAAAAAATATTCTGCTGTTGTTATTGCTTCTTTTAGATCTGGACTTGTATGCGGGTATGTATGAATATGTCTTTATTTTTTTTTCAGGAATTTGATAATATGAAGGAGTAGCATATGGCTGCTTCTTGCAAATATAAATTTTTCTTTTCAGGCATTTTGAAAATATGAAGAAGTAGCATAGGGCTACTTCTTGCAAATATAGATTTTACATTTTTCAGGACTTTCTTAATATGAAGAAGTAGCATAGGGCTACTTCTGGCCAATATATATAGGTTTTAAATTTTCAGGAATTTCCTCATATGGAGAAGTAGCACAGGGCTACTTCTCGGAAATAGCTAAATTTTATGAAATTATATGCTCTGGGAAATCATGGGGTTTTGTCTACCGACGTAGAGAAGCCAAACAAAAGTAGCGTAAGGGGGTATACGCTACAGCGTGGGACGACCCTCCGAGAATAGAGTCTCATGCCGGGCAAAACGAAAAAAAGGGAAGAAAAGAGAGAGAAGAGGGAGAAAAGGAAAAAAAGGTCGACTCGGGATGTGGACTATGAATAGCATTTTCGCAGCCGCGCCCAACGTGGGGACGACCCACGAGAGTCTCAAGCCGGGCAAAACGAAAAAAAGGGGAGAAAAGAGAGAGCAGAGCGAGAAAAGGAAAAAAAAGGTCGACTCGGGAGGTGGACTATGAATAGCATTTTCTCAGCCGCGTCCAACGTGGGGACGACCCACAAGAGACTCAGGGCATACACTAGACCCTGTGTTGTTGAGATCTAAGATCCCAATTCGTCCTGAACGAGGGAGGACTGATCTACCGATAGACCTCGTCTACCAACTCGCATCGCCCAATGAACTGACCAGGGCTGCGGCGATTGAGTTATTAGGTACGGGAATGTCCGGCTCGAGACTATGACTTCGTCGGTGAAGTGCCGCTACTTGATGTCCTGCTGAACCCAGTCGAAACATCCCGGAAATCCCCCAATCCCCAGAGAGGAAATTGCTTCGTAACAGATAGAATTCATCTATCAACTCACTCGGGGTCACGGAAATCCCGCGGGATGCAACAAGCGGGTTCAAGCTCTAAGGAAATTGAAGAAAGGAGAGGAAAGAAAAAAAAACAATTCTTCCGATGAAGGCTAACCCAGGAGGGGTTAATAACGAAGACTGGGACAATCCAAACTTGTTAGTTTAGGGAAAATACACAAACAAAAAAAAACGAATCGCTGGGACTCCATCCGCACTCGATGGCGCTGTGACATTCCTGAATTGGAGAAATTTGAAGAAGGGACAGGAAAGTAAAATCCTTCAGATGAAGGTGAACCCAGAAGGGGTTAGTGGCAAGGAGAGGTGACGCTCTAAACTCGTTCATTTAGAGGTATTGCACTAGAAACAAAATTTCCGCCGACTCCGCTCACACGACACTACTTGACACGCCAGACTAATTTAAAGCAAATTGAAGAAGGGACAAGAAAGAGTAAAATCCTCATATCGAGGCTAATCAAGACGGGATTAGAGGTGAAACATCTACTCATTAAAGGTAGAGATGGGTTATACTAGGATCGTTGTCCATTAGTAAGATTTTCGCTCGACCACCAGGGAATTGGAAATATGAGGAAGAGAGAGGAAAGAAGGGTACCGTATGGGTTGAGGTTGACACATTGTCAGACAAGGGGAAAAGGTTAACTGGTTGAACTACAAAAGGTATATCACCCACTACTGATGAGGCAGTAAGAGGGTTACGCGATAACCTATAGTTTGCAAGTGAGGCTTGCCAGATGCCTTTTTAGGGCTACCGAGACTGATCTAGTTCGGGTCAGGACTTAATATCCTGAGCATGGTAGACTCCAATTGGGAGACCTTTGTCGTTCTTTAGACGATACGCCACGCGGCCTACACGCTCCACAATCATCGCTTTAATGATTTTTGGGGCCAGCTTAGCAGCGAACCGATCTACAGCACTACTCTGCACGTGATTTCGTACGAGGACAATCTGTCATGGTTGGAAGGTCCTCACGCGGGTTCGGAGATTGTAGCCTGCGGAGTATCTTGTGTACGCTTCCGCCAGATATGCTTTGATCTGGCCCCCCACTTAGTGCACTCGTTGATGCACTGGGATTATTTCAGGTGCACCATCTGTGTCCCGGGTCAGATCTCGCAGTAGTTTGTAGGCGTTCTCATGGGTTACGGGGTGTCTTCCAAACATCGCGAAGTACGGGGAGCACTTGGTGGAATCGTGCACTACGTTTCGGAGCGCGAACGCTGTCTCACTCAGGTGTTCATCCCAGTTCCGGTGATCGTCCCCAACATTCGCGCGGATCGCAGCGAGTACTGATTTGTTGACTCGCTCGGACGCATTGGACTGAGATGAATAGGATGGAGCGAGACAGTGCTCAATCCCATACTTCTGTAACAATTGGGTAAAGAGTTTGGAAGTGAACTGGCTTCCAGTGTCGGAATGAAGGAATTCTGGAACCCCGAACACATGGTATACTTCTTGTTCCAGGTAGCTTATGACCCTCGCAGAGGTGGCTTCTGGCATTTCTTTCAGCAGCACAAATTTGGTTAAGTGGTCAAGGAAGATGAAGATGTACCGGTACCCCTTTTTGCTTCATGGATACGGACCCAAGAAGTCGCAGAACACGCGCCGCCAAGGTAGCTCCGTGTGTCGTTGCTCTCCTAAAGGGGGGGCACGCAAAGCTTTGTAATGTAATCCATTAAAGCCCTATAAAGCAACACGTTGCAAATTTTGTCCAGTAAGAGACCAGGTTCTAAAATGGAAGATTTTGCTTGGCTAGGAATTAAGCTAGCCTTAAGAAAGAGTATTCATGTTTATATTTATAACTAAACCCTAATATTAACATAACATAAATAATTATACTAAATACATGAATAAATAAATAAATATAATAAATAAAATAGAATTAGACCTTAATGAAATAAATAATCGAATAAATCCGAAATAAACAATAATAAAATTGTTAAACAATTAAAGTGAAATAATTGAACACCTAACAATAGTACCCGCAAAGCTTAAATTACTATATCGATTAATTATTTGATATCGAATTCGATATGCCGACATTGTGGTCGTACCTCATTCCCAGTATATCTGGAGATATAAATTTTGGCTCCGGAGCCAGTTCAGTGGATCGGCGGGCTTCTTCCTGCTTTTTGGTACGTGTGACGGCTGTCAGAGCAGAAGAGTGGGCGCAAAAATTTTGTCGAAGTATCGAGTTACGATTTTTTAATTTTGGTAAACGGAGTAAAATAGCCACGGAAAGGGATCAAATTTTTCGATCCAAAGAAACTGAATCGATAGGAGGCAAGTAAAGCAACGTCCGAGCTCGAGATTACCCCGGATTACTTATACAGCCAAGGGTATATTACACAGCGTCAAAAGTACAGCCAAGGCAAGGGATATCTCGTTTTGGAGCAGCATCCACGAAATTTCAAGCAGTAAATATTAATTAAACACACAGATAAAATACTGTTACGTGCAATAGAAAGAGACAACTGGTGACATCTACTGGCAATAAACAACTTCAGGTTCGGAGAGTAAATGACCTCAGGTTCGGAAAATCGATTATGAAAGTTCAGGAATAGAACAAATAGAATAGTCTAGAAGCTTTTGGAATAGAACACTCCAGATTTATCCGGAGTGTTTCTAGGGTATAAATATAACAGTTGTCATCGCCAGAAAAAGAGTCTTGTCTTAGACGTTGCAGTGTTAAGAAGCGAAAGCAATAAAGAAGCGATAGTGTGTAATTAGATTGCGATAATTGAAAGTACTGCGTTAGCGATAATTAGAGTTGAGTTGATTAAATAAATGTTTGTGAACTTTATATGATTTAAGTGTAATAAAGAACTTATATATTAATTATTTAATATTGTGTTTTAAATAACGAACCAAAGGCCACGCTCGCAACAACTGGTGTCAGAAGTGAAATATATTTGAGAAATAAAGTGGTGGCAATTGACTGAAAAATTAAAAGTGTGATTAATTTTGTGGAATTGCGTTAAATTTTAAAAGTTCTGGAAAATAATTTATATTCAACTGTGAGTGAATTACTAAAATAATGGGGCGCAAAGTGGACGAGCTTCGAACGCAGGATTTGAAAGTGGAGTTAGGGAACCGGTCATTACAAACGACAGGCATAAAGAAAGTTCTAGTCGAGCGACTTAGACAATCTTTGATAGAGGAAGGAAAGAATCCTGAAACATTTGTTTTCGAAGAGAACTTGGAAGAAATCGAAGTTGAAGAAGCGCCTGCGATGAAAATGGAACAGCTGTTGAGTACTTTAATGAGTAAAATGGAAGCCCGTTTTGATGAGCAAAAGAATTCTCTCGAGGAACAAAAGAATTCTCTAGAATCACGTTTAGATGAACAGAAGAAATCTATGGACGAACAAAAGAATTCTCTCGAGGAACAAAAGAATTCTCTGGAATCACGTTTAGATGAACAGAAGAAATCTATGGACGAACAAAAGAATTCTCTGGAATCACGTTTAGATGAACAGAAGAAATCTATGGAAGCCCGTTTTGATGAACAAAAGATTGATTTTGAGGAACAAAAGAAATCTCTGGAAACCCGTTTGGACGAACAAAAGATCTCTTTGGAGAATTGTCTAGAAACTCTAGAAACAGAAGACTTTCCTGAAAAACTCATTAGACGAACAAAATTTGAAAATTGAAGGAATCGAGCAGGAAGTGGCGGAAGCTCAACAAAAAGTCACCGAGCAGCTTGACAGTTTTAAATCAGATCTGGAAAGAATAAAGCATCGTCAGCCTCTAAGCGGAGCAACTGAAATATCCGGTGCAGGTAGAATGAAACCTCCCATATTTGATGGACAAAATTCGTGGCATATCTTCAAGAGACAATTCGAGGCAGCTTCAGAGGTAAATGGATGGAATGATGAAGACAAAGCTATAGCTCTGGTGTTAGCACTTCGAGGTCCTGCGTCAGAACTCTTACAAACTGTACCGATTGAAAATCAACGTAATTACTCTTCATTAGTACAGGCGATAGAATTACGTTACGGAGATGAGCACATGCAGCAAGTATATCGCCTACAGTTGCGCAACAGGATTCAAAAACATGGCGAATCACTACAACAACTGCAGGCAGATGTAGAAAGATTAGCCCATCTGTCATACTCCAGCGTGAATGCGGATTTTCTCAATGAAGTAGCGACGGAGGCATTTGTGAACGCTATTACAGATCAAAATTTACAACAATCATTGAGGCTAGCAGGAAAGAAATCAACAGCAGAAGCACTAGCCTATGCATTAGCGTATGAATCCGCCAGACAAGCTTCACGGAGTGCTGTACGAGTGAGAGAAATTTCAGTGGAAGAATGTACTTGTAACAGAGTGCAATCATCACAGAGCCCGCCTTCACGTGGTGTCCCTCGATGCTGGAATTGTAATAAACCAGGGCACCTTCAAAGAGACTGCAGAAAACGTCGACGAGTGGAATCACCAGAAGAAGAGGGGAAAGAAGAATGCCAAAGATGTCGAGCCAGAGAACAAGCAATTCGTGGAGAGACTAGATATCAAACAGCGACTAGTAGCATCGTCTCTCCTCTTGAGCAGTCGGAAAACTAATAAAAACCAACTTCGTGGGGCAGAAGTTGGTTGGTGGAATCGACAGCCCCGAAGTCATCATCCAAGTAAGTCAGTTACAGAGAAATAATAGCAGTCTTGTTATATATGGAAGTGTAGGAAAAAATGACTGCGCAGTTACTATCGATACTGGAGCTTCAAGATCAATTATTAGAGCAGATCTTGTTAAGAACAAATGGCTTCACAACACCACCAAATATCTACTAAGAACAGCAACTGGAGCGGCAGCACAGGTGTTTGGAGAAATAACTTTAGATGTTCAACTAGGCGAACTACTATTTCCTCACACTTTCCTGGTTTCAGACATAATGGATGACTGCATTCTTGGAATAGATTTCATGACCACATACAAAATAAATCTGGATGTCGGAGAGCGGATTCTCAAATATGGCAACATAGAAATTCCTATGAAACTAGGAGAAGAAAATAAATCTGGATGTCGGAGAGCGGATTCTCAAATATGGCAACATAGAAATTCCTATGAAACTAGGAGAAGAAGCAGATCATCATGCGAAAGTAAGGACGATGGTTTGCGAAAATATTACTCTTTCGCCATGCTCCGAGACACTAATATGGACAAAGCTTACTGATGACATCGGGACCTGCCGATTCTATCTGGTGGAGCCTAACCCCACAAAAGTTACATCGAACATCATCGTTGGCAAGACTTTAGTGAAGGCAGAAGGTGCAACATTAATTCCAGTCAGAGTGCTTAACACATCCGAAAACGAGATACAACTAAAAGAAGGTGCTATAATTGGAAATTGTGAACCCGTTTACCAAATCGTCAATTTAGATAATGGTAGTAATGTCAAGGAGACAAAAACTATACCAGCTACTACCCAACAGGTTCTAAAACTTCTTTCGTCCAGTGCCTTAAGTGAACAACAACACAACGATGCCAAAGAGATGATCGATGAATTTTCGGAATTATTTGCAATGAATGATGATGATTATGGTAAAACAAATCTGGTCCAGCATCGAATCGATACAGGAGATTCCAGACCCATTCGACAGACACCACGAAGATTGCCATTAGCCAAACCACCAGAAGTTGCAGACATGATGAACTCCATGAAGAAACAAGGCATCATAGAGGAATCTAACAGCCCTTGGACATCGCCGGTTGTTCTGGTTAGGAAGAAGGATGGCAGCACCCGATTCTGTGTAGACTACCGCCAACTAAATAACGTGACGAGAAAAGATAGCTATCCTTTACCAAGGATTGATGACACGTTGGATACCCTTTCCGGAGCACAATGGTTTTCCACGCTGGATTTGAAGAGTGGTTATTGGCAAGTGGAAATACATCCCGAGGACCGAGAGAAAACTGCTTTCTCAGTTGGCAGTGGCTTATGGCAATTCAAAGTAATGCCATTTGGGTTATGTAATGCTCCAGCCACATTCGAACGACTAATGGAATGTGTTCTACGAGGTTTAACCTGGAAAACATGTCTTGTCTATTTGGATGACATAATAGTAATCGGAAGGACATTCATGGAACATAAAAACAACTTACGGGATGTACTTCAAAGGCTCAAAGATGCAAAATTAAAGCTCAGTGCGAGTAAATGTGCTCTATTTAAAAAAGAGGTTAAATATTTAGGGCACATAGTTTCATCACAAGGAGTAAGAACCGATCCAGACAAAATAGAAGCCGTCAAAAATTGGCCAGCTCCAAAGGACAAACATCAATTACGGAGTTTTCTTGGTTTAGCTACCTACTACAGGCGATTCGTGAAAGGTTTTGCAGATATAGCAAGAGGCCTACATCAACTTACCGAAAAGGGAAAGCCGTTCATATGGTCGGATAAATGCAACGAAAGTTTTGAAAATTTGAAGCAACAGCTCTGTGAGGCTCCAGTACTTCACTATCCAAAGCTGGGAAAAACATTTACATTAGACACGGATGCCAGCAATGAAGGTATTGGTGCAGTGCTTTCTCAGGAGGAGAATGGTCAAGAAGTTCCAGTAGCTTACTATAGCAAAGCACTTTCAAAGTCAGAGAAAAATTATTGTGCTACAAGAAAGGAGCTACTTGCCATTGTAAGTTCAACAAAGCATTTTCATAAATATCTCTATGGGCAGAAATTCATCCTTCGCACCGACCATGCAGCGCTTAAATGGCTTCTGCAGTTTAAGAATCCTGAGGGACAAGTGGCGAGATGGATAGAGCGACTCCAGGCTTATGATTTTGAAATACAACACCGAAGAGGTCGTATCCATGGAAATGCAGACGCCCTTTCACGACGTCCATGTAAACTTGAGTGCAAACATTGCACACGAATAGAAGAAAAAGAAACAGCAGCAACTATACAGTTGGTAACCGTGGAGCCATCTACAGGTTGGGACAACGAGGACCTACGAACAGCACAACGAGAAGATCCGGACATTTCACCTATTCTTGCTTGGAAAGAAGACATGGAAAGACCAGACTGGAAGGATATTTCGGAACGGAGTGAGAAGCTAAAAAGTTACTGGGCTCAATGGAACTCTCTTCATGTTGAATGTGGTATATTAAAACGCAAGTGGGAAGCACCTAATGGCGAATCTTTCCGAATGCAGATAGTCGTGCCGGCATCAAATGTCAAAGATGTTCTAGAAGAAATGCACGGTGGAACCTCTGGAGGACATTTGAGAAAAGTTTTATTGGCTACATATGCGAGAAGATGTGGAGGAGTGGTGCCGCAGATGCACTGTCTGTGCTGCTTGCAAAGGGCCGCAACACAGAAGCAGAGGAGAAATGCATAAGTATAATGTCGGAGCCCCCTTTGAAAGGATAGCTATAGACATCGCTGGACCTTTTCCAGAAACGGATGGCGGTAACCGTTATATATTAGTTGCCATTGACTATTTCAGTAAATGGCCTGAAGCTTATGCAATCCCTAATCAAGAGGCAACCACAGTTGCGGAACAAATAATAACGAATTGGGTCAGTAGGTTTGGTGTGCCTCACGAACTTCATTCGGACCAAGGACGGAACTTCGAATCGCGGACTTTCCAGGAGATGTGTAAAATGTTGGGAATAAGAAAAACTAGAACAACTCCTCCACACCCACAATCTGATGGCATGGTAGAGCGCTTCAACAGAACATTGATCGAGCATCTAAAGAAAGTAGTTGACTATCATCAACGCGATTGGGATCGACATATTCCTGTATTTCTAATGGCTTATAGATCAGCCGTTCATAGTACTACCGGACAAACCCCAGCTAAAGTCATATTCGGAAGAGAGATGCGTTTACCTAGCGACCTCAAATTCGGTACCCCCAGAGGTGAACAAAAGTTACCAGAAGACTACGTATCGGAGCTCAAACAACAATTAGCCAATGTACACGAGGCCACGAGGAGGAAATTAGCAACAAATACTGATCGGATGAAGACCCGCTATGACTTACGCGCTAATTCCGCAGGATTTAACGAAGGTGATCTTGTTTGGCTGTACAACCCGAAACGACGTAAGGGACGTTCTCCAAAATTGCAACAAGACTGGCAAGGACCGTATTCAGTAGTAACTAGAATTAATGACGTGGTATACAGGATTCAGCGTGGCACAAGAGGCAAGCACAAAATTGTTCATTTGGACCGCTTGTGTCAATACTACGAGCATCAAGACCGTGGACCACCTGTTGTTCGGGACGAACAAGTTTAAGAAGGGGGCAGTGTTACGTGCAATAGAAAGAGACAACTGGTGACATCTACTGGCAATAAACAACTTCAGGTTCGGAGAGTAAATGACTTCAGGTTCGGAGAATCGATTATGAAAGTTCAGGAATAGAACAAATAGAATAGTCTAGAAGCTTTTGGAATAGAACACTCCAGATTTATCCGGAGTGTTTCTAGGGTATAAATATAACAGTTGTCATCGCCAGAAATAGAGTCTTGTCTTAGACGTTGCAGTGTTAAGAAGCGAAAGCAATAAAGAAGCGATAGTGTGTAATTAGATTGCGATAATTGAAAGTACAGTGTTAGCGATAATTAGAGTTGAGTTGATTAAATAAATGTTTGTGAACTTTATATGATTTAAGTGTAATAAAGAACTTATATATTAATTATTTAATATTGTGTTTTAAATAACGAACCAAAGGCCACGCTCGCAACAATACTAAATAATACTACTATATATTTAATAACTAACCAAATTAAAGAATATAAATTAGATTTAAGCAGTAGTTCTCATTAGCAAGCTCGATTATAGCAGGACGGCGGCAGGGAGGGAATTAATACTTTGTGCAAAATTTTGTAACCACGTCAAGCAAAATCTATAATTGAAATATATTCAACTATGTTTACGCCGCGTCTTATCATCTTATCATGCTTATAATTCCCGAATCTTGGATACCTTTCAATACAATGCAAGTTGAACAAACCCTAGGCCAGTTTCAGCTTACATTTTGGGGGGCTCAACCGGGATCTTAATTTTCCGATGGAATATATTACCTTTTCTAAATTAATTTCTGAGAAAATCTAAAATTTATTTTGAATCAGACCTTGATGGTCACGGGGAAGAAAGGGAAAGAACAAAATAGAGAAACGAAATTTGGACTATTCCCAGTGAATATAGCTAACAAAGAATGAAGTTAAACATACGAACCAAATATTTTCTAGTGCCTAAACCATTACAATTTTTTTTTTTTATTAAAAGCAGAGTGATTTTACGCTTATAACAAAATTGTTACTTGCAGTGGTATGCATGTATATTTTCATAATTGAATCCCATTGTTTATGGTGGAGAATTCAGAATTTTCCAGCAACCAAACAGTCTTATCACGAGTACGGGAGTAGTCATTCGACCACAGCTCGTAAAAGTATTAATCCCACAAAGATCAGATAGTTCAATTATAACTACCTAAATTTAAAATCGGGTGTTGTCCGCAAGTGAGCAAGTGAGTTATAATCAGGCGAAATTTATTGAAAAATTATTGTTCTTGTCAATTGTGTTTTAATGACTGAACCCGATTATTTCAAGGCCAATTCTTGAGTTTTTTTTTAGTTCTAAATCTGTTGTAAGCACAAATATAGTTACAGACAGTCAAGGCGATCAACGCCAATGTTAGTTTTTTTTAAAAGGTAAGGAATTTAAATCTGCTCTTATCTGGATTTCATATTGAAGAACAGCATTAATTCGTAGTCAGTTTAAATACTATTCGGGTGATACTATAAAACAGTAAATGCTAGAAATTAGGTTGTTAATTTAAAAATTATCGCTATTATTGTTATATTTAACCTCTCAGCTTGCATAAATCAGAAAAGGTGCAAGCGGAATTCGCGTACATAGGTACATAGGTACCTAAAATTCTACTTCATAGTTTTAAGTTGAATAAATACTAATAGTGTTTGGCGAAGTGCAGAATATCTTGATTTAATTGCGCCAATAAAGTGGAACCTGTAGTTATCGACCATCTCCCTCGTTAAATAGTCAGTTGTTCTTAAGGAAGGCTCCCTTCAAGAGTAAGTAGCCGACATTTTCGGTGTTTGAATATATTAATGGAAAATTTTATTTTTATTATTATTCATTATTGCTAATCGAGTAGCAACGAGTTACATATCTCTTCGTAATAATTGGGGAAGCATATTAAGCAATTTTATTAGGTTATCCATTAAAATTGAATTTCGCATAATAGCACAAACTAATAAATATCTTATCGTTAGTGCCTTTCGTAAATTTTCATTCAATAAATTTGAACGTTCTTTTGCAACGGATTGACAACCAAGAAAATTTTGATTCAGGTCCACACTTGTAGATAGAGTGTTCCCATTAGTTTTTTGTGAACTACAAAAGAATACAACTCATAATAGAATTGCTAATTAAATCCCATAGTGCCAACCATCCAATGTCATTATATAAAAAAAAAATTTGAAGTTTTTTCCATTTAACTAGAGTTTACAATATTGAACTATTTTGCTGAATATCACGATTAGATTTTTCCTTCTTTTCCCTCCACTCAGATCATACACTCAGATTAGACTATTTTATTGTAATGAATTGCAGCGCAAGCCAAGAGAAAATTGTGAGGTTCTAAATGCTATTAAGCATCTAATCTTCAGTGAAATAAGTATGCAGTTCTGCATGTAATAATATCTCTAATTTAATCAAAATGAAATTCTAATTTAGGTTTGGTAGTATATATCTATCTCATATAATATTAATATTTTGTGCTCATTAAGTTAGCGCGGTGATCCTACATGTTTTTTTTTTGGTCTCTCAGAGATCTTATCTCCTATTAGGTTGATTATTCCAAAAATCTTTAGGACTCAATAAGGTTAGAACCTTGTATTAAATGATATGATTTTTTTTGTTGCTTTTGGTAACGAGATAATTTGTGTTGCATTGTGGTCTCGTCTCGAGTAATGAAACGATTTCGATTTCGGCGTTTTAATTTTTGTTATCTTTAATAACGTTGCGAACTACTAAGTAATCAATATAGTAAGGAAAGTATTAACTAATCTTTTCCAATTTCCAATTTCCCAACAGGTTCTAAGAAAAGGCCTGTTGTCACTAAAAGATGGCAGTAGAAATTAATTCCAACCATCTGCAGTGATTCTATCTTGTTGAAATTATAGTTCCCTGAACTGTGTTATAGAATTTTCTAACCATAGAGTAGACACAAGTATAACATCACCTAACGCATCCAAAATTTTCTTTCACGGACTTATTTTCGGAGAATCTGTACCATATTATTGCTTATAACTTACGAAGATTGTATCATACACATATGCACTTACTATCGTTAAAAGTGTAATCAAACGAAATGAAATTAATATAATTTAATCAGAAACGAAATTTTCCTTCATTAGTTTACAACGTCATCGCTATTGGCGAAAGTATTTAATTTTCTGAAGAACGTTATCCATTGTAACAAATAGTTTGTTCAATTATAATAATTATTCAAAATGTCATTTGACCAAATAGCCAGTTTTTGTTCCGACTGGGATATAAAATACGAGATGAAATGCCGCAATATTCCGCCCGAAAACTATACCATCGAAGGTAGATGCCTCTGGTGGTCAAAACAATTAAAAAAGGAATCTAACGCAGATCCTTCGGCGCTCATAATTAAGTCGCCATTAGACGCAAGCAAAGACTTAGAATGTTGTAAAGAACTGCTGGAAGAGTTTACCAACGACTGTTCTGTTAGTAAACATTTTTATAGTGAGGCTCTTTCTGTTAGGCTAGGATTCCTTATAAAACGACTAAATAGGATAGAAACTGAAGTCGACGAGTCAATTTCCGCTAAAGTTGCATTAGTAGCAAAAGCTGAAAATCTGATACAACGATTATAAGCGAATCAGTACAGGAAGTGGAAATTAACTCTTTCACAAAAAAATTCCAGCCTAAGCACATTCGAATCTAAATTAGATAATTTGAATTTGGAAACAGATACTCCAGATACTGATCCATCCAAGCCACCAGAGCGTATTCAAAAGCCTGCAGTCCAAATGAATGCTACCCTTGATTGAGATTTAAATAAAATCGAGTTCCCGCGGGACTGTTTTTCGACAAATAGATCACCTCCCGATCTCTATAAATGGGGTATCAAATTCACTGGAGATGATGATAACGATTCAGCTTCTTGTTTTCTACAACCTGTTGCTGACTATGCCCGGTCTAGGTATGTCAATGGATTTGACCTTCTGCACTCAATTTCAGACCTCTTAGATGGTTCTGCATTGAGATGGTACCGCAGAAAGCGCGATACCTTTGTAGACTATCAGGACTTCGTGAGGCAATTTGTGCGGCAATTCGAACCTTCCCTGCAGACTGATCAATTGCTCGAATACTTAAAGAAATCTTCCGAGACAATTGTCCAATATATTTCTCTGATGGAGGACCACTTCCTACGTTTACCTCGTGTCCGTTCGGAGAGGGATAGAATCAAAATAATTAGAAATAATCTCCTTCCCAAGTTCATACGAGCCCTTGCTCTTGCTGACTTTAACTCAGTCGATAGTCTTGAAGATTCGTGTAGAAGGATAGAAACAAGTGAGGCTCAAACACGCACAAATGGTCTTTTCGCAAGTAACCAGAACTTTCACAACTCAGCTTCATCTTCAAGTCACAATCGGTCATTGCATAACCGTCCTAACGCGATTCAATCTGACCAAAATTCTCAAGGATATTCTCATTCTGGGAGAGATCGACAGTATAATAGTTACTTACCGCAACAAGCCAGGCCTTTTAATCGATATACTTCGCACAACAATAACGACGTGGTAAGACGTAACGATACTCCTGTGGAAAATTTGCGAGGATCGAACCATAATAAAGTACCCTTAAAATTTTTTTATGAAAATCGACCGTCGGGTAGTCTTCCAAGGTCTGCTTATAATTCAGCACAAGGGAATGGTCACCCAGTGACCATTAATTATATAGACTCTGCGATTGGTGCTGGGAATTACGATTTTCCGAACATACACACCTCCGAAGATGATAATAGGGATGATTCTAACAATAACATAAGACATCAGGCCATTGCCGGCAAAAATGAATCCACGCCCAGGCTAGCTTTAAATCCGAAGGGTCAACGTCAAATCTTTAATTCCACCCAGGTCAGTAAGTCGGAAAACTACATGGGGGCAGTACCCAAGTGGACAAGTGCTGCTGCCAAATCATATCAAGGTCCACTAAACCCATCATCTTAAATCACGAAGATGACCCGCGTCCTTATCTTAGTGTAAAAATTTTCGGTTCAGTTGTCAAGGGACTTCTAGACACAGGTGCTAGTGGTTCTATTTCTGGTGATAAAGGGATAAACATTTTAATCATGCTGGGACTTTCATTACACAAAATCAAACCTTCCACAATAGACACACAACTGTAGACCATATTGACCATGACATCATAGGGTATTTCTATATTCCTGTTGAATTTAAGAAGCAATTGAAGGTTGTCAAGATTCTGGCAGTACCTACCTACGCCCACAATTTTATCTTCGGAGTTGATGTGTGGGATGCCTTTCAAATAGTATTGCATCGGAAATGTGGTATGGAATGGGCTTGCCACAATTTCACGGTCAGTGATCACATTGTTAGTGGAGATAACGGGATTCGTTCACCGACTACGGAGCAACTGGTTGAAATTGAGAAATGCCTCCGCAATTTTGATAGCCTAGAGCGGCCCGAATTAGGAAGAACTGGGTTAATTACTCACGACATTGACACGGGCGATGCTCAACCCATAGTTCAAAGAGGTTATTCTGTTTCTCCAGCTGTTCAGGTTATGTTGGGGAAAGAGTTGGACAGAATGAAACGATTAGGAGTAATAGAACCATCAATAAGTCCTTGGTGTTCTCCAGCAGTCCTAGTAAAAAAATCGAATGGGAAAGACCGATTGTGTATTGACAGCCGTAAGCTAAACGCAGTTACCAAAAAATGTGCATATCCTCTTCCCAGGATTTCCGAAATTCTTAGTCGCCTTAATAGAGCTAAATACTTGTCTTCCATAGATCTGAAAGACGCCTTGTGGCAAATCCCCTTGACTGAGTCTTCTAAGGAAAAGACTGCCTTTTCAGTACCTGGACATGGCTTGTGGCAATTTACTGTTATGCCGTTCGGACTTACTAATAGTCCAGCCACCCAAAAACGTCTGATGGATAGATTCTTCGGACCAACCGAAGAAAGTATTTTTACTTATTTGGACGACCTAATTATTGCCACCGAGACATTTTATGAACACATTAAAACTCTAGACTGCGTCGCGAGGCGTTTACGTGAAGCCAATTTAACTATTAATAAAGACAAATGTCAATTCTTCCGAACAACCTTATGGTATTTGGGATTTATTGTTGATTCAAAAGGTCTGCGTACTGACCCTAGTAAAGTGCAAGCTATGCTCGATTTTCCCAGTCCAAAAAATTATACAGAACTAAAACGATTTTTAGGGTTAGTCTCGTGGTACAGGAGGTTCATACCAAACTTTGCCCAAATAGCTACACATCTCCATGATCTAACAAAGGGAGGGAAAAAACGCCAACCACTGAAATGGACCCAGGAGGCTGAAAATGCCTTCCTGAACTTAAAATCAGAGCTAGTAAAAGCGCAAGTGCTCACTACCGCAGACTTCTTAAAACCATTCTTCATACAATGCGATGCGTCCAGTCAAGCGATAGGTGGGGTCCTTTTCCAAAAGGATGATAACGATGCGGAGCATCCCATAGCTTATGTTAGCCGCAAACTGAGAGGGGCCGAGCTTAATTACTCGGTAACTGAAAAGGAGTGCCTCAGCATCATATTTACGATCGAGAAACTCCGCGGTTTCCTGGAGGGATACAAATTTTTCATTTTAACCGACAACTCTCCCCTGACGTGGTTATTTCGGCAGCAGAATGTAACTGGCCGTTTGGCACGATGGATTCTACGTTTACAGCAATTCGAGTTTGAATTGAAGTTTGTGAAAGGCAAAAACAATGTCGTGCCGGACGCTCTTTCTAGAATCCCTGAAATTAACTTAATAGAGTGTGTACCTTCAGAACAAGATCAATGGTATCTAGAGATGATGGAAAGGGTTAAGAACAATCCCCAGCAAATGGAAAACTGGAAAATTGAAAAAGAAAGTTTGTATACGAAGTCCAAACATAACTTAAGACGATTGAATGAGAATAAATGGAAACTAGTCGTACCCGAATCGAAAAGACTAGACGTACTAAAAGAATGCCATTATTCTCCCTTTTCCGCTCACTTGGGCGTTCACAAGACGCTACAACGCATCCTCGAACGCTATTATTGGCCTCGAATATCCAAGAATGTCAAAGAATACGTAAAAAATTGCTAAATTTGTCTGCGATCCAAACCAACCACCAAGCCGCCGTTTGTCCCCCTAGGTAAACTTAAGGAAGCTACGCGGCCTTGGCAGCTGATAGCGCTTGATCTATTAGGGCCCTTACCCAGGTCAACGAAAGGTAACACCTTCCTTTTAATCGTTTACGACTGGTTGACAAAATTCCCCTGTTTATTCCCCATTCGAGAAACAACTTCAAAAAAGGTCTCGGAAATTTTGGAGAATCGTATCTTCCTGGAATACGGAGTTCCTGAAATTGTCATAACTGACAACGGTCGTCAATTTGACTCGAAGGAGTTCAGAAGGCTACTTCAGGACTATGGTGTACGGAAGTTCTGGCTAAATTGCAGATATCACCCCCGCAACAATTTTACTGAGCGATGGAATAAAGTGACTGGTTCTGCGCTTAGATGTTACGTTACTGACAATCATAAAACATGGGATCGTCAAGTAGGTCCAATTACAGTTGCCCTGCGTACAGCAGTAAACAGCGTTACGGGATACTCCCCGTTTTATCGAAATTTCGGTAGAGAATTCCTTTTCTCAGGTTTAGATTATGCACTCTATGATCCCATAGAAGAGTCAGGCATAGCCCACCGAACACATTTTCTTAATAGATTAGAACCAATATACGATGAAATCCATAAAAGAATTGCTAAGGCTTATGAGACCAATAAAAGATATTTTGACCAGGCCAAGATTGCTTTTAAATTCAATATTGGAGGTGTCGTTTACAAACGGAATTACGTTTTGTCTGATGCAGCTAAATATTTCTCGGCAAAGTTAGCACCTAAGTTTGTTAAGTGCATAGTATCAGATAAGAAATCAGATTTAGTGTACCGCCTATCAGATGAAATAGGGAATGATATTGGTTGGTGGCACATTAAGGATATCAAGCATATATAAATGAAGTTTTCAAATGCTAGTAGATTTTAGGAACAAATGGAATACATATTTTGGAAATTCTGCTAAATTCGCTAGATATTAAGTTAATGAGAGAATCATATACCAGGACTCTGATGAATTGGTGATTAGCTCTTAGTACGATTAATACCATTTAGTGTTAAGTTCTGGCCAGATCTGTTGTAAAATTTTTTCCTCACTAACAAGAGATAATGCGATTTCCTTACCTTACTACACCTTGTAGGCAGGATCAGCACTTATTCGCTCACTACCTAGCATTAGCGATGAGCTCAGTAAATATTACTCATCATCACAAAGGCACTCAATGTTCACTAGGGTTAGCTTTCGGGAGCTCACTAGTGTTACTGTGAGAAGTTAGTAGAAAATAAAGTTAGTACAAAACAATAGCTAGTACGATAAGCAGTAAAGAAATTGCTGGATTTCTTAAGACTATTACAAATATACATTTAGAATCTAAGCAAATATAATGAGATATACAACTGAATAAGTTATCAGCTGAATAATCACATATAGAAAAGACATGAGGCACAATGTATGTGAATCTTTGGTGTCATAAACGCATAATAATATCAAGGCTCAGCTTGCTCATTTGATGTAAATCCTATTACAATTTACTATTGCCGTATTGCCCCAGTTTATGCGATACTAGCATCCTGAGGACGTAGTAGTTGTAGCTATACATAATAGGGATTGTTCTAAAGGTGAGCTAAAAATAAAACAAATCGACTGCTTTCCTCTTGTTAGGACTGTTTGGGCAAACACGTAAAG
Organism: Dioctria linearis; assembly: GCA_963930735.1. NCBI lineage: Eukaryota > Metazoa > Arthropoda > Insecta > Diptera > Asilidae > Dioctria > Dioctria linearis. The sequence continues at coordinate 35,819 of CAWVNZ010002266.1, read as the reverse complement.
TAAGGATTACAATGCTATTGAGGTGAATATCATTATTCTTTCTTATGCATAGCTATATATATATAAAAAAAAATTTGCTTCACATTTTTTTTTTCCACAAGAAAGAGGAAAATGTAATGTAATCCATAAAAGCCCTATAAAGCAACACGTTGTAAATTTTGTCCAGTAAGAGACCAGGTTCTAAAATGGAAGATTTTGCTTGGCTAGGAATTAAGCTAGCCTTAAGAAAGAGTATTCATGTTTATATTTATAACTAAACCCTAATATTAACATAACATAAATAATTATACTAAATAAATGAATAAATAAATAAATATAATAAATAAAATAGAATTAGACCTTAATGAAATAAATAATCGAATAAATCCGAAATAAATAATAATAAAATTGTTAAACAATTAAAGTGAAATAATTGAACACCTAACAATAGTACCCGCAAAGCTTAAATTACTATATCGATTAATTATTTGATATCGAATTCGATATGCCAACATTGTGGTCGTACCTCATTCCCAGTATATCTGGAGATATAAATTTTGGCTCCGGAGCGAGTTCAGTGGATTGGCGGGCTTTTTCCTGTTTTTTTGGTACGTGTGACGGCTGTCAGAGCAGAAGAGTGGGCGCAAAAATTTTGTCGAAGTATCGAGTTACGATTTTTTTAATTTTGGTAAATGGAGTAAAATCGCCACGGAAAGGGATCAAATTTTTCGATCCAAAGAAACTGAATCGATAGGAGGCAAGTAAAGCAACGTCCGAGCTCGAGATTACCCCGGATTACTTATACAGCCAAGGGTATATTACACAGCGTCAAAAGTACAGCCAAGGCAAGGGATATCTCGTTTTGGAGCAGCATCCACGAAATTTCAAGCAGTAAATATTAATTAAACACACAGATAAAATACTAAATAATACTACTATATATTTAATAACTAACCAAATTAAAGAATATAAATTAGATTTAAGCAGTAGTTCTCATTAGCAAGCTCGATTATAGCAGGACGGCGGCAGGGAGGGAATTAATACTTTGTGCAAAATTTTGTAACCACCGATGTTCGATGTTGAAGGTGAAAGCTTGGAGTTTAAGACTCCACCGTGCCAGCCTGCCACATAGATCCCTTTGGTCCATGAGCCATTTAAGACTAGCATGGTCGGTGATAATCGTAAACTGCAGGCCCTCAACATATGGTCGGAAGCGCTTGACACTAAGTACTGCCGCCAGACACTCGAGCTCAGTGATGCTATAATTCTTTTGCGCCGGGTTCAATTTCTGTGACATAAACGCGATGGGGTGTTCGGCTCCGTCAGCAGATCGCTGGAATGACACGCTGCCCACTCCCGTCGTGCTGGCATCACATTGTATGAAAAACGGCCGCGAGAAATCTGGATTAGCAAGTACCGGCGCAGTGGTAAGACATCTCTTCAGCTGTGTGAATGCTTGCTCGGCCTGTTCGTTCCACATGAAGTTAATATTCTTTCTCAGCAGGTTTGTGAGAGGAGTAGCGATTGTCGCGAACTGCGGAATGAAACGCCGGTACCAGCCACAGACCCCCAGGAAGCTTCGGACCTTTTTGGCGGTGTTTGGTCTCGGAAAGTTCTGGATGGCAGTTACTTTCTCTGGATCTGCCCTCATGCAGCCATTTCCAACTACAAAACCAATGTACCTGACGTATCGCATACAGAACTTACTCTTCTCCACGTTAATGGTCAAGCCGGCCTTACACAGCTGCTCTGCGACTGTACTAAGCAGCTTGAGATGTTCATTAAAAGTGGAGGAGGTTATAAGCAAGTCGTCTAAGTAGACCGAGACCTGGTCGTGCAGTTGCTGTGGAATGACCTTACACATTAACTTACAAATCGTCTGGGGAGCGTTACAGAGCCCGAAAGGGAGTACTGTGAACTGGTACAACGGCCGCCCTGGAACGGCGAACGCGGTCTTATCGCGGGAAGGTTTTGCTAGTGGAATTTGCCAGAAGACGTCTTTCAGACCTATGGCTGAAATATAACGAGTCTTTTGCAATCGGCTCAGGAGCCCATCGATGAGAGGTAAAGGAAATGCATCCGCCACAGTCACAGAGTTTACCTTGCGAGCGTCCAAACATAGTCGAACCTTCCCATTCGGTTTTCTCACCAAGGTGACGGGAGAAGACCATGCACTCTGACTCTCCTCGATAACTCCGAGTGCGAGCATACGATCGAGCTCGTCACACATTGCCTTCTGTATCACTGGGGATGGGCTTCGAAGCACCGACATCTATCTCATGTTCTACGTAAGATGTGCGACCGAGGCCGTGTTTACCAAAGGATGGGAATGATTCCACTACCGCTTGCAAGCTGTAGCGTTCTACCCTCACGCTACTTTCCGGTTTTCTTTCTGTTTTCTTTTCTCTTCTTTTCATCATCAACAAATTCCCTTTTCTTTTCTTTCTTCTCCTTTATCTCCCCCTTTAAATTTTTTTATCATTACCCATTTTATTTTACTTTAAATGTTGTAATATTTAATTTCTCGGGTACCTAAAAAGGGGCAAAAATTGAAATACTTTCGAGAAGTAGCACAATGCTACTTCTCCACATTATAAATCCCTAAAAATTTCAAATCTACACACATATATGCTGGCAAGAAGTAGCCCTATGCTACTTCTTCATATTAAGAAAGTCCGGAAAAATGTAAAATGTATATTCGTAAGAAGTAGCCCTATGCTACTTCTTCATATGTTAAAAATTCCTGAAAAGATGAAATTTATATTTTCAAGAAGTAGCCTTATGCTACTTCTTCATATTAACAAAGTCCTGAAAAATGTAAAATTTATATTTGCAAGAAGTAGCCCTATGCTACTTCTTCATATTAACAAAGTCCTGAAAAGATGAAAACATATTCATACATACCCGCATTTATCAAAAAAAAAAAAAAAATCGGCAACGCAGCAAAAACCTCTTCACTCCCACATCCAACTGAAAAAAAACATAAAATCATAAAATTTGGCATCTACGCCCCATTTTCAGTGCAAAAATTTCCAGGCAGACACCGTTCGTCATCAAAAATTCCAACGAACGAACGGCAACTCGCGCAGCTGTAAAACATCACGCGATATCATCACGCAATGGATTACAGCAAGCCCGTCAGAAATTCTGGGAAAATCGTTGCGATACGGCTGGTCGCCGGTGGCAACGATTATGCCCGTAAGTCGCGAGCGAACGGAGAATTCTCGGGATTGAACCGGCGAACAAACAAATATACCCGGCCTGTCGGTAGCGAGAGCGAGGAACGGTTGCGATGTAGGCAGACTGTGCGAAATCAAAAGAGAGTTTTGAATCGCGATCTTGAGCAGTACGGATCGAATCGGGTGGAAAGAAAATAGCTTCTTTAAGCATGGTGCCTTGTTTTTAAATTGCTGCGGTAAATTGTTCTGGCATGTTCTGTCGCGTTTGTTTTTTTTTTATGATTCGAATAAGAGAGTTTTTATTTTGGAATTTTGAAGAGATATTGTAGCGTATTCCCCTTACGCTACGCTTTTCCTCCCTCCCCCCCCCCCTCTTCGTTTCCCTTCTTCTTCTTGTACGGCTTCTCTGCCTTCTGTAGAGAAACCCCCATAATTTTCCCCGGGATACCTAAGAAGGGGACTGAAGTTCATATCCTCGAGAAGTAGCCCTATGCTACTTCTCCATGCAATAAAACTCCTGAAAAGAAAAGTTAGCTATCTTCGAGAAGTAGCCCTATGCTACTTCTCCATATTATAAAGAAAAAACCTGGAAGGAAAAGTTAGATATTTTCGAGAAGTAGCCCTATGCTACTTCTCCATATTATAAAGAAAAAACCAGGAAGGAAAAGTTAGATATTTTCGAGAAGCATAGGGCTGCTGCTTCTCCATATTATAAAAATCCTGAAAAAAGAAAACATTTTAAAATTCATCCGTACGGCAACTCCGCAATTACATCGCGTTTCATCTATGCAGAGTAATTTATTCTTATCTGCATTAAAATTGATAAAACTTGGCATCGTCGCCCCAGCGCAGGTACAAATTCCATATCTTTTACCGGTTGTCACTGAAACTTCCAGTGCACAAACGGTGAAATATCACGCGATCAAATTTCAGAAAAATTTTCTGTCGCCAGCAGTTGCTGAGTGGCAACGAGCATATTATAAAACCCATGAGCACACATCCATACATGTGGCCAGCAGGACAGTAGCTAGCAATCGTTTGTGAGTCGGGTTGTGTGCGGATCGAATCGAAGGGAATGGTGGTTGCCGGCCGGTGGTTGATTCGGGGGAATTATCGGTTGATGTTGGCTGGAGGATGAGCTAGTCAGTGAGTGGTAGGTGGTCAAGGAGTTAAGATGAGACTTATTATAAAGTTCGAAGAAAGTTAGGATTATCAGTGAAATTTCGTGAATTAAAACTTACCTGAGCGACATATAATTCTGAGTTTTTTTTGGTCTGGAATTTAAAATAAATCTACGATTATTTTAATATTAATTTATGCGTGAATCAGAACTTACCTGAGCGGCTTATAATTCTGAGTTTTTTTTGTCTGGAAATTAAAATAAAGCTACGTTTATTTTATTATTAGTTTAGTGCGTGAATTAGAACTTACCTGTGCAGCATATCATGATGAATTTTTCTAAAAGCCGAGATAAATCTACGCTTATTTTATTATAAGTTTAGTGCGTGAATTAGAACTTACCTGAGCGGCATATAATGTTGAGTTTATTTCTTCTGGAAGTAAAAATAAATCTACGATTATTTTGTTATTAATTTGGTGTGTTATCAGAACTTACCTGTGCAGCATATCATGATGAATTTTTCTAAAAGCCGAGATAAATCTACGTTTATTTTATTATTAGTTTAGTGCGTGAATTAGAACTTACCTGAGCGGCATATAATGTTGAGTTTATTTCGTCTGGAAGTAAAAATAAATCTACGATTATTTTGTTATTAATTTGGTGTGTTATCAGAACTTACCTGTGCAGCATATCATGACGAATTTTTCCAAAAGCCGAGATAAATCTACGTTTATTTTATTATTAGTTTAGTGCGTGAATTAGTACTTACCTGAGCGGCATATAATGTTGAGTTTATTTCGTCTGGAAGTAAAAATAAATCTACGATTATTTTGTTATTAATTTGGTGTGTTATCAGAACTTACCTGTGCAGCATATCATGATGAATTTTTCTAAAAGCCGAGATAAATCTACGTTTATTTTATTATTAGTTTAGTGCGTGAATTAGAAATTACCTGAACGGCATATACTATTAGAAATAGTTCAGTGTGAATTCAGATTTTACCTGTGCGGCACATCGTTCTGAATTTTTCCTACAAGCCAAGGTGGAATTCAATTGTGATTTATATTAGCTCTGTGCGCATTCGTAACTTACTTGTGCTCATTATCGCATACAGAGCTTGGGTTCCTCGTCACTCACTTCTTCCGAACAACCCTAGAAGGTTGCCAATCTGATTAAAATTATTTAAAAAAAATAGTGGTCAATGTACCTATTTATATAACAAAAAAAAAAGAGGTCAATGTACACAATTATAAAAACAAAAAAAGAGGCCAATGAGCCCACAGTCCAATCAAGACGCCAGCTGTAAAAGGATATCCCGGGTGCACCCATCCAGCGAATGCATATCGAATCAACGAGGGATCTCAGCAGCACACCTCTGTCCGTCCAGGCGGGTGTTAAAGGTTCAGTTTAATATACAATATTCGTCGAGACAAATTGACTTTCTTTTTAGTGAAATATGTATTAGACTTCAAAAATTGTTTTTTGTTTTCATTATTACTTTGGAAGTTCAGATAACTTTGTTGGTAGATCATAAGTGTATCTAGTAGGGAGTAGGTTTAGGCTAAGAGCATCCCGAATGTAAAGAGGAAGTGAATAACGAGACACTCAAACCTGAGGAAGGTTAAATGGTGGTCTCATTGAATGCTACTTAGGCTCATAACTTGCTTTCTTTTTTTTTTGAGTTTTTTCTTGGTTTTCAGATTGGAGAGGTTGATGTGCCCTATAGGTTTCCCTTTGTGTTTGCTCCGTTTTGCGTTTAGTCTACTGGTAACGTTGGTAAACAGCAGCATGAACGAGTAGACCACTGAGGGAGATGGGGTGGCGGTTCGACGGGAGAGACGTGCTTCCCTGATATGTATACACAATATGGGTCTAAGCATTTCGATACGGCTTTGGAGGCTTATCCAGGGTGGATGGGGGCGATTGGGCCCAACAATACCCAAAGCCGGGGCCTCAATAACATCAGGGACCCCTCTCAGCTCTCTCACTCTCTCTCATTCGTCCATTGGCCAGCGTTGTAATCACTCCGGGTGAATCAGCACTTGTTCGGCGTTGCTGAGGTCTTCTATTCTCCTTCTTTTTGCAACATATTAAATAAAATCAATTTTCTTCTTTTGGGGCTTTCAGGTTCCACCAAGAGAAGGAAACCTGCATTAGATCTTTTCTTTTATTGTCCGTCTGTCCGTCTGCAGTCACACATTCTAGTGGTTTTTTTTTTATTGTCCGTCAAACATTTTACTTCTCTATGCACAGCTTTACAAGCATAGAAGGGATGCGGGTGGCAAGAACCACCCCAAGCCGGCTGATCGCTAGCGGCATACTCGCTGTGCAGCCACCCACACATATCCTGGATATGATTTTGTAGCGAAGGGGTGTCGGATGCATTATGTATCTACATTCAGGTACAAGCGAATGTAGGTATATCTGCCGGCTGACAAGCTTTTTCGTTAAAAATGGCGCCCAAGTTTGCGGTTTTCTTTTGATCTTTAGTCAAGCTTCTCTTGACTAAAGCTCAACTACTAGTTCACGTTTTATTTTTGATTTTCTGGTCGCTCATTTGTGCTTCGTTACAAATGGCGCCCAAGCTTTGGCTTTTTTTGTTCTTCGCATTTAGTCAAGCTTCTCTTGACTAGAATGTAATTGCTATTTCAATGTCATTTTCTCGATCTTTTTTTTTGTGTTATTATCGCTATAAGAACTTTTCGTTGTTTTGTAAGACCTCAGTATGTTTAAAGCTGACGCAGGTGTTGTGCCTGGCGGATAAAAGATGCTGGGCCTACGCAGAGCTCTTCTTGCTTCTGTGGAGTGCGTTACTTCCATGATTGCTCCTTTTTGGCTCTCGTTAGGCCCGACCTTTGGTTGCGGCTGGGTCACTCGGCCAGGGTCCTGGTTGCATGTTTCTTGGCAAGTCGCCTTCGGTCAATTCAAAATTTTTCGAGCTCAAGTCTCTGTTGCATGTTGAAGTGCTTGTCTCTTCGGGGGCCGACGAGCTTTGTGTGCGACGCGTACCATCTTTGAAGCCAAGCTTCGGTTCGCGGCCACTGAAGAGCGGACCACTCGATGCAGGCCTGTCTGAAGAACCCCACGTCTGTTTGAATCGAACAAGTTGATGAACGACGTTCATCTATTTCGACATTGTCCGTGTTGGTTTCACGCAGGCTGACGGTTCGGATGACTTTTATTCTTAACGTTTCGCGCTTACGTGGCGCTCCGCTCCTATGGCGCTGTTTAGAGCTGCTTCGATCACTCCGACGGGAGGATGGCTGTTGAGCATCCTTTAGATTGGTATCCGACTTGGAGTGATCGATGCAATGCCGGGACGGTGATCTTGGAGCGGAGTCCCACACGAAGTGAAGTTGATTTTTTTTGTGTGTCACTCCCCGCTAACCTTCCCTAATTCTAGTGCTGGGAGGCTAAATCGGCTAGTGGTTATGGACGTTGTATGCGAGGCATACTGTCTGAGTACGATTTCCGTTCAATTCTGCTGGTTCCGAGAAGAAGCCCGTACTATCGCTTATTTTGAATTTTGGTTTAAGAGATCTTCCTCATCACCATACTATTTCGATTATCATTATCGCGTATTTAGTAGCTCTATTCTAGAATAGTTATCTTTCTGTTTTGCAGTTACGCTAGCAAATAAGAACCCTTATACAGTTTTGAACACTGTCGTAGGACCCGTTTTAGTTTTCTTTAGTATCTTGGATACCGTATCCAGAGTAACGCAAGTATCGTCATCTCTTGATATTTGTTTCCTTTAAATCACATTATCGTCATGTTAGATTAATCGAAGTATCGCTGTAGGATATGTTATCGTCGAAGTCTGATCGCATAGTAGGTTGTAGTATCTTCTAGTTCTAGTATGTAGCAAGTAAGGGTGAGTCATCTTAAGTACAATTTTCCTCGTGGTTGCCATAACTATCGTATCTTAGTTTGAGTATCATCTCGGATCGATAATCGATAGGATGTTAGGAATGTTTTTTTTGGACATCATTGTACTGTTATCTTTAGACGTATCTTAGACAGTTGTACCTAATTAGATTATTGGTAGACGATCCTAGTTATTCTCTCGTATCATACTTATTTTAAGTTACAGCGTTATTCTACTATGGTGTTTCCTCGTATTTAGGATATTTCCAAAATGTAGTTAGCAACTTATCTTTATCTTGGCGCACTATCTTTAGGGTGGTTATCGGTTTTGTTACCTTTTTCGGATATTAAGATTTGAGTATTATATCATATACTTCGTTCAGTATAGTTATGGAATTTTCGATTTTTTTTTTGGTAGGTATACTGATAGTATAAATAGTAGTAGTTATCTTCAGCCTAGCTCAGCTTCCTATGTAGGAATGTGGATAGCATCTTAGTATGTCTACCATCAGGCTAGTTTAGTTTTTAGATTTTTACCGTCACTATTATGTTATGGTTAGGCGATTTTAGGGAATCCCTGAGTTTTGGATAATTAGTGATGCTTCTGGCGCTATAAACGGTAGTTAGTTTTATCTATATAATAGTTGAGATTAGATATTTAGTTATGATTATAATACCGTATCCCAGTTAATGAGCCTTTAGCTATCGTCCGTTCATATTAGAGTCATTTGGGATTTGGGATATTTAGATAAGAGTATTTAGAAATTATGGATTTGCATGGTTAATCTTACCGTAGTTTCGTTTAGATTTGTTACCGATTTTGGATTTTTTTTTGGGTTAGTTGTTTATCTAAGTATGATGAATATATCGTATACATTGAGGGTGTTTCTTTTAAATTTATATCGTATTATATCACCGCTACGGCTTCTTACTCGAGTACCAGCGGCCAGTTGATCACCGACCTCCCACCTTTCCTTGATTTGTTGACCTCAGTCCCTTGTCAAGTTGATGAAAGATGTTCATCTCCTTTGATTTTTGTCCTTGACTAAGGGAGTGCTTGTCACGATCATGCAAATGTGAGATGGAAACCCTAAAGTTCCGATCTCTGACATTGCAACCAATCCCCCCCATGTCCGCGTTTCCTGTTAGGGCTCGTCGTATTATAGAGTGACCGAATGCTTAGCGACTAGCCTGATTCTGAGCGAACGCCTTGGAGAGTTATCGAGAGGAGAGAGAGAGAGAGAGAGAGAATTTTGTTTTTACGCTTTCAGCAATGGCTGAATATGTGGTAGCTTTTTTTTAGTTTTTTTTCTGCAGCGGCTGAAGCTTATTGATGTTCTTTTTATTTTCTTGCGTGTGTTGGAACGAGTGTGTCTCACCTCTCGTCGTGCCGTCATGCCGACGCCCTTCATGAAGAGAAAACTTCGACGCTAAATTTTATTATTGACGCTATATATATTTGTTTCGTAAGTTTTATTCATTGACTCAATCTTAACTGTTAGTAGAGTGATACACTGTAGTGTTATTGATTATTCTAACGTGCACGTATCTTGTTGCCAATATCACCGTCGTTTTTTCGCGTTTATTTTTAAAATTTATTTATATTGTTATCGTGTTAATTGTCCAGTTCTAGATGAGCCACTTCGATGCAACCCAAGTAGTGCGAAATCTTATTTTTATTTTGTCTATGCATTGTGAATATAAATGTTTTTTTTTCCGTCTCCGACACTGCAAGTAATCCAATGATCAAGATAAGTATAACCAACCTTGTTTTCTTTACGAGCTATAGAATCACTGTGGCGTTTGTTAGGTTTGAATGTTATCGGTACTACCATAGAAGCCATTTTCCTAGTCGAATTGTCAGTCGGACTAGATCGGCATTATCTTGTGAATGGCTATTATAAGCTAAGGTTTATTTTCTTTATCAGGCACGCAATAATGCCATTCCTTTCGCATTCTTTCAAGGTGCCTTTAGTAAGTTCCCTTCTTTGGAAATTTTTTTATTTCTCTTTTTCCATGCTCAGGATATAAAGTCTTGATCAAAGTTGAGTAGTTCTCGGTAGCCCTAATAAGGCATCCGGCAAGCTTCACTTGCAAATTATAGGGTATCACATAGCCCTCCTACTGCCCCATCAGTGGTGGGTGATACACCTTTTGTAGTCCAACCAGTTATCCCCTCCCCTGTCCGACAAAGTTTCAAACTCAACCCACACGGTACCCTACGCGTAGGAAACTACGGTAGGAATTCCGCTTGCATAGCCCATCTGGATTAGCCTCGATATGAGGATTTTATTCTTTCCTGTCTCTTCTTCATTATTTCCTAATCCGCGGTGGCGAGCGAAAATTTGTATAGGACAGTGATCCTAGTAGAACCCATCTCTACCTTTAATGAGTAGATGTTTCACCTCTAATCCCGTCTGGATTAGCCTCGATATGAGGATTTTATTCTTTCCTGTCTCTTCTTCATTATTGCCTAATCCGCGGTGGCGAGTGAAAATTTGTATAGGACAGTGATCCTAGTAGAACCCATCTCTACCTTTAATGAGTAGATGTTTCACCTCTAATCCCGTCTGGATTAGCCTCGATATGAGGATTTTATTCTTTCCTGTCTTTTTCAATTTGCTTCCAAGCAAAAGGGTTCCGAGTGGTGTTTGGTGTGGCTGAAGTCTCTGTGGAGCGTAGGTTTTTTTTAGTGTATTATCTCGAAACTATCAAGTTTAGATGGTCTTAGCCTTTGCTACTAACCCCTTCTGGGTCAGCCTTCATCGGAAGGATTTTACTTTCCTGTCCTTTCTTCAATTTCCTTATAGCTTGAACCCGCTTGCTGCATTTTGCGGTATTTCCATCGTCCTGAGTGAGTTGATAGATGAATTCCATCTGTCACGAAACAATTTCCTCTCTTGGGACTGGGGGGATTTCCGGGATGTTGCGACCGGATTCAGCAGAACACAGAACGCTAAGTAGCGGCGTTTCACCGACGATCGCTGCACCCCTTCCTGGCCACCTCATTGGGTAAGGCGAGTTGATAGACGACGTCTATCCATAGATCAGTCCTCCCTCGTCTAAGACGAACTGGGATCAGGGCCGCAGATGGGATCTGATTTCTCAATAACTAAGGGTATAGTGTATGCCCGGCTTGAGACTCTTGTGGGTCGTCCCCACGTTGGGCGCTTTGTGAGTGAATCTATTCCCTTTTAGTGTATATCCTGACATATGTCTCGTGTCAAAGCTCGGCTTGAGACTCTTATCCCCGTGGGTCGTCCCCACGCTGTAGCGTATTCCCCTTACGCTACCCTTTCCTCCCCACTCTTCGTTTCTCTTCTTCTTTTTGTACGGCTTCTCTGCCTTCTGTAGAGAAACCCCCATAATTTTCCCCGGGATACCTAAGAAGGGGACTAAAGTTCATATCCTCGAGAAGTAGCCCTATGCTACTTCTCCATGCAATAAAACTCCTGAAAAGAAAAGTTAGCTATCTTCAAGAAGTAGCCCTATGCTACTTCTCCATATTATAAAGAAAAAACCTGGAAAGAAAAGTTAGATATTTTCGAGAAGTAGCCCTATGCTACTTCTCCATATTATAAAGAAAAAACCTGGAAGGAAAAGTTAGATATTTTCGAGAAGTAGCCCTATGCTACTTCTCCATATTATAAAAATCCTGAAAAAAGAAAATATTTTAAAATTCATCCGTACGGCAACTCCGCAATTACATCGCGTTTCATCTATGCAGCGTAATTTATTCTTATCTGCATTAAAATTGATAAAACTTGGCATCGTCGCCCCATCGCCGGTACAAAATTCCATATCTTTTACCGTTTGTCACTGAAACTTCCAGTGCACAAACGGTGAAATATCACGCGATCAAATTTCAGAAAAATTTTCTGTCGCCAGAAGTTGCTGAGTATCAACGAGCATATTATAAAACCCATGAGCACACTACTTCTTCATATTATAAAGAAAAAACCTGGAAGGAAAAGTTAGATATTTTCGAGAAGTAGCCCTATGCTACTTCTCCTTATTATAAAAATCCTGAAAAAAGAAAACATTTTAAAATTCATCCGTACGGCAACTCCGCAATTACATCGCGTTTCATCTATGCAGCGTAATTTATTCTTATCTGCATTAAAATTGATAAAACTTGGCATCTTCGCCCCATCGCCGGTACAAAATTCCATATCTTTTACCGTTTGTCACTGAAACTTCCAGTGCACAAACGGCGAAATATCACGCGATCAAATTTCAGAAAAATTTTCTGTCGTCAGAAGTTGCTGAGTGGCAACGAGCATATTATAAAACCCATGAGCACACACCCATACATGTGGCCAGCAGGAAAGTCGCTAGCAATCGTTTGTGATTCGGGTTGTGTGCGGCTCGAATCGAAGGGAATGGTGGTTGCCGGCCGGTGGTTGATTCGGGGGAATTATCGGTTGATGTTGGCTGGAGGATGAGTTAGTCAGTGAGTGGTAGGTGGTCAAGGAGTTAAGATGAGACTTATTATAAAGTTCGAAGAAAGTTAGGATTATCAGTGAAATTTCGTGAATTAAAACTTACCTGAGCGACATATAATTCTGAGTTTTTTTTTGTCTGGAAGTTGAAATAAATCTATGATTATTTTATTATTAATTGCGTGCACTATCAGAACTTACCTGAGCGGCATATAATGCTGAGTTTTTTTTTTGTCTGGAATTTAAAATAAATCTACGATTATTTTAATATTAATTTAGTGCGTGAATTTAAACTTACCTGAGCGACATATAATTCTGAGTTTTTTTTTGGTCTGGAATTTAAAATAAATCTACGATTATTTTAAGATTAATTTATGCGTGAATCAGAACTTACCTGAGCGGCTTATAATTCTGAGTTTTTTTGTCTGGAAATTAAAATAAAGCTACGTTTATTTTATTATTAGCTTATTGCGTGAATTAGAACTTACCTGTGCAGCATATCATGATGCATTTTTCTAAAAGCCGAGATAAATCTACGCTTATTTTATTATAAGTTTAGTACGTGAATTAGAACTTACCTGAGCGGCATATAATGTTGAGTTTATTTCGTCTGGAAGTAAAAATAAATCTACGATTATTTTGTTATTAATTTGGTGTGTTATCAGAACTTACCTGTGCAGCATATCATGATGAATTTTTCTAAAAGCCGAGATAAATCTACGTTTATTTTATTATTAGTTTAGTGCGTGAATTAGAACTTACCTGAGCGGCATATAATGTTGAGTTTATTTCGTCTGGAAGTAAAAATAAATCTACGATTATTTTGTTATTAATTTGGTGTGTTATCAGAACTTACCTGTGCAGCATATCATGATGAATTTTTCTAAAGCCGAGATAAATCTACGTTTATTTTATTATTAGTTTAGTGGGTGAATTAGAAATTACCTGAGCGGCATATACTATTAGAAATAATTCAGGGTGAATTCAGACTTTACCTGTGCGGCACATCGTTCTGAATTTTTCCTACAAGCCAAAGTGGAATTCAATTGTGATTTATATTAGCTCTGTGCGCATTCGTAACTTACTTGTGCTCCTTATCGCATACAGACCTGGGGTTCCTCGTCACTCACTTCTTCCGAACAACCCTAGAAGGTTGCCAATCTGATTAAAATTATATAAAAAAAATAGTGGTCAATGTACCCATTTATATAACAAAAAAAAAAAACAGGTCAATGTACCCAATTATAAAAACAAAAAAAGAGGCCAATGAGCCCACAGTCCAATCAAGACGCCAGCTGTAAAAGGATATCCCGGGTGCACCCATCCAGCGAATGCATATCGAATCAACGAGGGATCTCAGCAGCACACCTCTGTTCGTCCAGGCGGGTGTTAAAGGTTCAGTTTAATATACAATATTCGTCGAGACAAATTGACTTTCTTTTTAGTGAAATATGTATTAGACTTCAAAATTTTTTTTTGTTTTCATTATTACTTTGGAAGTTCAGATAACTTTGTTGGTAGATCATAAGTGTATCTAGTAGGGAGTAGGTTTAGGCTAAGAGCATCCCGAATGTAAAGAGGAAGTGAATGACGAGACACTCAAACCTGAGGAAGATTAAATGATGGTCTCATTGAATGCTACTTAGGCTCATAACTTGCTTTCTTTTTTTTTGAGTTTTTTCTTGGTTTTCAGATTGGAGAGGTTGATGTGCCCTATTGGTTTCCCCTTGTGTTTGCTCCGTTTTGCGTTTAGTCTACTGGTAACGTTGGTAAACAGCAGCATGAACGAGTAGACCACTGAGGGAGATGGGGTGGCGGTTCGACGGGAGAGACGTGCCTCCCTGATATGTATACACAATATGGGTCTAAGCAATTCTATACGGATTTGGAGGCTTAGCCAGGGTGGATGGGGGCGATTGGGCCCAACATTACCCAAATCCGGGGCCTCAATAAGATCAGGGACCCCTCTCAGCTCTCTCACTCTCTCTCATTCGTCCATTGGCTAGCGTTGTAACCTCTCCGGGTGAATCAGCACTTGTTCGGCGTTGCTGAGGTCTTCTATTCTCCTTCTTTTAGCAGCACATTAAATAAAATCAATTTTCTTCTTTTTAGGCTTTCAGGTTCCACCATGAGAAGGAAGCCTGCATTAGATCTTTTCTTTTATTGTCCGTATATCCGTCTGCAGTCACACATTCAAGTGGTTTTTTTTATTGTCCGTCTGTCTGTCCGGTCAAACATTTTACTTCTCTATGCACAGCTTTACAAGCATAGAAGGGATGCGGGTGGCAAGAACCACCTCAAGCCGGTTGATCGCTAGCGGCATACTCGCTGTGCAGCCACCCACACATATCCTGGATATGATTTTGTAGCAAAGGGGTGTCGGATGCAGTATGTATCTACATTCAGGTTCAAGCGAATGTAAGTATATCTGCCGGCTGACAAGCTCTTCGTTACAATATAGCGCGTTACTTGAAATAAGATCTCATAAGTTTTTATTTTGTGTCTGTTAATGATAACACAATCGTTTACTTACCTGCGTTAATGGAGAAGAACGTTGCAGTAAAATGACCTAGCGCGTTACCTGGAATAAAGATTGCATAAATAGTTTTTTTTTTGTGTATTGATGATTACACAATAGTTTGATTACGTGCGCTCAAGGCAGAAGAACCTCGCGTCCAGATGACATAGTGTGTACTTAAAATAACAGTTGCGTGAATAGATATAGTGCGTTACCTGAGAGGGAATCTCATAAATATCTTTGTTAGTGCCTATTAATGACTAAATAATAGTTTTACTTACCTGCGTTAATGCAGAAGACCTTTGCAGTAAAATGACCTAGCGCGTTACCTGGAATAAAGATTGCATAAATAGTTTTTGTGTTTATTGATGATTACACAATGGTTTGATTACCTGCGCTCAAGGCAGAAGAACGTCGCGTCCAGATGACATAGTGTGTACTTAAAATAACAGTTGCGTGAATAGATATGGTGCGTTACCTGAGAGGGAATCTCATAAATATCTTCGTTAGTGCCAATTAATGACTAAATGACAGTTTTGATTACCTGCGCTCAACGCAGAAGGACGTTACATTCAAATGATTTAGTGCGTTCCCTAGAATAGAAATTACATAATTATTTTAGTGTTTATTAAAGATTAAAATAACAGTTGTGATTACCTGCTCCAATGCAGAGGAACGTTACAGTCAAATGATTTAGTGCGTTACCTAGAATAGAAATTACATAATCATTTTAGTGCTTATTAGTGATTAAAGTGACAGTTTTGATTACCTGCTCCAATGCAGAAGAACGTTACAGTCAAATGATGTAGTGCGTTACCTAAAATAGAAATTACCTTGATATTTTCGTGTTTTTTAATGATGAAAATTACAGTTTTGATCACCTGCGCCAATGCAGAAGATCGTTACAGTCAAATGATTTAGTGCGTTACCTAGAATAGAAATTTCATAATTATTTTTTGTTTATTAGTGATTAAAATGACAGTTATGCTTACCTGCGCTCAACGCAGAAGGACGTTACCGTCAGATAGTATAGTGCGCACCTGAAATAAAAATTATGTAAATATATTTCTTGGTGTCTAAGAACAACAATAATAATTTGTGCATACCTGCTACAACGCAGGAGAATCCTTGCCACCATAAATCGGTGCCTATCTGGAAGGGAAACTCCCTACCATTCCAGGATTACACATCCATTAAATCCATTAATTGGCGCGTGTCTGAAGAAAACAAAAAGGAGTGTCACACCTTAGGCGACAGAAGAATTTTCGCATCAAAAGTTTAACCCATGTGGCGATCAATAACATCTAAATAATCAGGACTGAGTGTTGGAGATACCAGACGCCTCAAACCCGCCCCACCTCACCTTGGCGTTTGGCAGGTATTTAAGAAATTTGAGTTAACTATATATATATATATATATATATTTCGGCACACATGTTATTTTTTTTTGTGCTCAAGATTTGTTATATTTGATTCATTTTTATATATATATTTTAATCTAGATATGAGTTAAGGTTACGATAGGTGAGGCATTGTCAGGAACTTACCTTTAGTTATATGTAAGCCAGGTATAAACCTTATGTCTTGATAGGTTAGTAGGGCCCATCTAGTGACTTAATGATATCAAGACAATCATAGGGTTATTTTTTGTAAAAAAGTAAGATTATGTAAGGATGAATGAACTCGTAAAAGTACCAAGAAAAGGAAATGAATAAATAGATTTTGCTTAGTACATATATATATTTTTTTTTAAATTTCGCCCCGGCCCTGTGGGCATTGACACTTAACTTTCTTTTCAGATTCTTCTTCGAACTTTCATCCTTTAGGTACTACTAGTGTGATGCAAAAGGCAAGGTGACGAGGGACGGAGAATTGCTCCTGTGACTAGCCGCTGGGTTGGATCTTACCGAAATTACTTCGGCTTCTTGCTTCCTTCGCCATTCCGTACGGATGTCGGCCTAGGTGACACATACGGTGGCGTGATCGTCGCGGGGTAGCCTGAGCACACACACACTTGTTACGTTGGGGCTAAGAATCCTACACTGACTGCGACGTCTTAGCCAGGGTGGATGGGGGCGACGGGCCCATTCAGAGTCCAGTCAGGACTCCGCATACAGCAGGAGTCCACGTTGTCTCTCTCTCCCTTCCTCTCGGCGTTGGACTCTCCGGGTGGTTGTACATTTGTACGGCGTTGCTATTACAGTTGGCTTTGTTGCGGCTCAGCGCATCGCTGGTAATATTTAGATTGAATCATTTTCATTTTTTTTTTTAGGTTGCACCATGGAGACGAATCGGCAGTACGACGTGAACTAGTAATTATATTATATACCTGTTTATCTACTCTTCTTTTTTTTTCCTGTCCGTCTGTCTGTCCGAAGTCCCCACAAGACGAGCAAGCCTAATTCATTCAATTTCTTGTATTCTTTTTATTATCTTTTCTTTTGGTTCTCGCACAGCTTTCAAGCATCGAGGGTTGTGGGTGGCACGAACCACCCCAAGCCGGCTGATCGCTAGCGGCAATATGCTGTGCGGCCACCCACACTAATCCCGAGATGAATTTTGCAGCAAGAGGTGTCAATTGCAGCGCCTATCTGCGTTCATTGTTGGATGGATGTAGGTAGACCAGGCAATGGGCCCGCTCTTCGCTACAAAGGCAATCCATGGCGCAATTAAAATTTGCGACAGTAGAAAATTATTTTTTGAAAAATTTACTGTAGAAAAGGCAATCCCTGGCGCAATTAAAATTTTCGACAGTAAAAAATTATTTTTTGAATAATTTACTATAGGAAAGGCAATCCCTGGCGGATTTAAAATTTGCGACAGTAAAAAATTATTTTTTGCAAAATTTACTATAGAAAAGGCAATCCCTGGCGCAATTAAAATTTGCGACAGTATAAAATTATGTTTTGCAAAATTTACTGTAGAAAAGGCAATCCCTGGCGGATTTAAAATTTTCGACAGTAAAAAATTAATTTTTGAAAAATTTACTGTAGAAAAGGCAATCCCTGGCGGATTTAAAATTTGCGACAGTAAAAAATTATTTTTTGCTAAATTTACTATAGAAAAGGCAATCCCTGGCGCAATTAACATTTGCGACAGTAGAAAATTATTTTTGAAAAATTTACTATAGAAAAGGCAATCCCTGGCGTAATTAAAACTTGCGACAGTATAAAATTATTTTTTGAAAAATTTACTATAGAAAAGGCAATCCCTGGCGTAATTAAAATTTTCGACAGTAAAAAATTAATTTTTAAAAAATTTAATGTAGAAAAGGTAATCCCTAGCGCAATTAAAACTTGCGACAGTAAAAAATTATTTTTCGTAAAATTTACTGTAGAAAAGGCAATCCCTGGCGGATTTAAAATTTGCGACAGTAAAAAATAGTTTTTTGCTAAATTTACTATAGAATCGGCAATCCCTGGCGCAATTAAAATTTGCGACAATAGATAATTATTTTTTGAAAAATTTACTATAGAAAAGGCAATCCCTGGCGTAATTAAAATTTGCGACAGTAAAAAAGTATTTTTTGAAAAATTTACTGTAGAAAAGGCAATCCCTGGCGCAGTTAAAATTTGCGACAGTAAAAAATTATTTTTTGAAAAGTTTACAGTAGAAAAGGCAATCCCTGGCGCAATTAAAATTTGCGACAGCAAAAAAACTATTTTTTGAATAATTTACTATAGAAAAGATAATCCCTGGCGCAATTAAAATTTGCGACAGTAAAAAATTATTTTTTGAAAAATTTACTGTACAAAAGGCAATCCCTGGCGCAATTAAAATTTGCGGCAGTAAAAAATTATTTTTTGCAAAATTTACTATAGAAGAGGCAATCCCTGGCGGATTTAAAATTTGCGACAGTAAAAAATTATTTTTTGAAAAATTTACTGTAGAAAAGGCAATCCCTGGCGCAATTCAAATCTGCGACATTAGAAAATTATTTTTTGAAAAATTTACTATAGAAACGGCAATCCCCGGCGAAATTAAAACTTGCGACAGTAAAAAATTATTTTTTGTAAAATTTACTGTAGAAAAGGCAATCCCTGGCGTATTTAAAATTTGCGACAGTAAAAAATTATTTTTTGAGTAATTTACTATAGAAAAGGCAACCCCTGGCGTAATTAAAATTTGCGACAGTAAAAAATTATTTTTTGCAAAATTTACTATAGAAAAAGCAATACCTGGCGCAATTAAAATTTGCGACAGTAAAAAATTGTTTTTTAAATAATTTACTATAGAAAAGGCAATCCCTGGCGCAATTAAAATTTGCGACAGTAAAAAATTAATTTTTGAAAAATTTACTATAGAAAAGGCAATCCCTGGCGTAATTAAAATTTGCGACAGTAAAAAATTATTTTTTGAAAAATTTACAGTAGAAAAGGCAATCCCTGGCGCAATTAAAATTTGCGACAGTAAAAAATTATTTTTTGAAAAATTTACTGTAGAAAAGGCAATCCCTGGCGCAATTAAAATTTGCGACAGTAAAAAATTATTTTATGAATAATTTACTATAGAAAAGGCAATTCCTGGCGCAATTAAAATTTGCGACAGTAAAAAATTATTTTTTGCAAATTTTACTGTAGAAAAGGCAATCCCTGGCGCAATTAAAATTTGCGGCAGTAAAAAATTTTTTTTTTGCAAAATTTACTGTAGAAAAGGCAATCCCTGGCGCAATTAAAATTTGCGACAGTAGAAAATAATTTTTTGAATAATTTACTATAGAAAAGGCAATCCCTGTCGGATTTAAAATTTGTGACAGTAAAAAATTAATCTTTGAAAAATTTACTGTAGAAAAGGCAATCCCTGGCGTAATTAAAATTTGCGACAGTAAAAAAATATTTTTTGCAAAATTTACTATAGAAAAGGCAATCCCTGGCGCAATTAAAATTGGCGAAAGTAAAAAATTATTTTTTGCAAAATTTACTATAGAAAAGGCCATCCCTGGCGCAATTAAAATTTGCGACAGTAAAAAATTATTTTTTGAAAAAATTTACTATAGAAAAGGCAATCCCTGGCGTAATTAAAATTTGCGAGAGTAAAAAATTATTTTTTGCAAAATTTACTATAGAAAAGGCAATCCCTGGCGCAATTAAACATTGCGACAGTAAAAAATTATTTTTTGCAAAATTTACTATAGAAAAGGCCATCCCTGGCGCAATTAAAATTTGCGACAGTAAAAAATTAATTTTTGAAAAATTTACTATAGAAATTGCAATCCCTGGCGTAATTAAAATTTGCGACAGTAAAAAATTATTTTTTGAAATATTTACTACAGAAAAGGCAATCCCTGGCGCAATTAAAATTTGTGACAGTAAAAAATTAATTTTTGAAAAATTTACTATAGAAAAGGCAATTCCTGGCGTAATTAAAATATGCGACAGTAAAAAATTAATTTTTGAAAAATTTACTGTAGAAAAGGTAATCCCTGGCGCAATTAAAACTTGCGACAGTAAAAAATTATTTTTTGTAAAATTTACTGTAGAAAAGGCAATCCCTGGCGCAATTAAAATTTGCGTCAGTAGAAAATTAGAAAATTATTTTTTGAAAAATTTACTATAGAAAATACAATCCCTGGCGTAATTAAAATTTGCGACAGTAAAAAATTTATTTTTGCAAATTTTACTGTAGAAAAGGCAATCCCTGGCGCAATTAAAATTTGCGACAGTAAAAAAATTATTTTTTGAATAATTTACTATAGACAAGGCAATCCCTGGCGGATTTAAAATTTGCGACAGTAGAAAATTATTTTTTGAAAAAATTACTGTAGAAAGGCAATCCCTGGCGCAATTAAAATTTGCGACAGTAAAAAATTATTTTTTGAATAATTTACTATAGAAAAGGCAATCCCTGGCGGATTTAAAATTTGCGACAGGAAAAAATTAATTTGTGACAAATTTACTATAGAAAAGGCAATCCCTGGCGCAATTAAAACTTGCGAAAGTAAAAAATTATTTTTTGTAAAATTTACTATAGAAAAGGCAATCCCTGGCGTAGTTAAAATTTGCGACAGTAGGAAATTAATTTGTGAAAAATTTACTATAGAAAAGGCAATCCCTGGCGGATTTAAAATTTGCGACAGTAAAAAATTAATTTTTGAAAAATTTACTATAGAAAAGGCAATCCCTGGCGCAATATAAATTTGCGACAGTAAAAAATTATTCTTTGAATAATTTACTAAAGAAAAGGCAATCCCTGGCGCAATTAAAATTTGCGACAGTAAAAAATTATTTTTTGCAAAATTTACTATAGAAAAGGCAACCCATGGCGTAATTAAAATTTGCGACAGTATAAAATTATTTTTTGAAAAATTTACTATAGAAAAGGCAATCCCTGGCGTAATTAAAATTTTCGACAGTAAAAAATTAATTTTTGAAAAATTTACTGTAGAAAAGGTAATGTCTGGCGCAATTAAAGCTTGGGACTCTAAAAAATTATTTTTTGTAAATTTTACTGTAGAAAAGGCAATCCCTGGCGCAATTAAAATTTGCGACAGTAGAAAATTATTTTTTGAAACATTTACTATAGAAAAGGCAATCCCTGGCGTAATTAAAATTTTCGACAGTAAAAAATTAATTTTTGAAAAATTTACTGTAGAAAAGGTAATCCCTGGCGCAATTAAAACTTGCGACAGTAACAAATTATTTTTTGTAAAATTTACTATAGAAAAGGCAATCCCTGGCGTAATTAAAATTTTCGACAGTAAAAAATTAATTTTTGAAAAAAATACTGTAGAAAAAGGCAATCCCTGGCGCAATTAAAATTTGCGACAGTAAAAAATTATTTTTAGAAAAATTTACTGTAGAAAAGGCAATCCCTGGCGCAATTAAAATTTGCGACAGTATAAAATTATTTTTTGAAAAATTTACTATAGAAAAGGCAATCCCCGGCGTAATTAAAATTTTCGACAGTAAAAAATTAATTTTTGAAAAATTTACTGTAGAAAAGGTAAACCCTGGCGCAGTTAAAACTTGGGACAGTAAAAAATTATTTTTTGTAAAATTTACTGTAGAAAAGGCAATCCCTGGCGCAATTAAAATTTTCGACAGTAGAAAATTATTTTTTGAAAAATTTACTATAGAAAAGGGAATCCCTGGCGTAATTAAAATTTTCGACAGTAAAAAATTAATTTTTGCAAATTTTACTGTAGAAAAGGCAATCCCTGGTGCAATTAAAATTTGCGACAGTAAAAAATAATTTTATGCAAAATTTACTGTAGAAAAGGCAATCCCTGGCGCAATTAAAATTTGCGACAGTAAAAAATTATTTTTTGAATAATTTACTATAGACAAGGCAGTCCCTGGCGGATTTAAAATTTGCGACAGGTAGAAAATTATTTTTAAAAAATTTACTCTAGAAAAGGCAATCCCTGGCGTAATTAAAATTTGCGACAGTAAAAAATTATTTTTTGAATAATTTACTATAGAAAAGGCAATCCCTGGCGGATTTAAAATTTGCGACAGGAAAAAATTAATTTGTGAAAAATTTACTATAGAAAAGGCAGTCCCTGGCGCAATTAAAACTTGCGACAGTAAAAAATTATTTTTTGTAAAATTTTACTATAGAAAAGGCAATCCCTGGCGTAATTAAAATTTGCGACAGTAGAAAATTAATTTGTGGAAAAATTTACTATAGAAAAGGCAATCCCTGGCGGATTTAAAATTTGCGACAGTAAAAAATTAATTTTTGAAAAATTTACTATAGAAAAGGCAATCCCTGGCGCAATTAAAATTTGCGACAGTAAAAAATTATATTTTGAATAATTTACTATAGAAAAGCAATCCCTGGGGCAATTAAAATTTGCGACAGTAAAAAATTATTTTTTGCAAAATTTTACTACAGAAAAGGCAATCCATGGCGTAATTAAAATTTGCGACAGTATAAAAATTATTTTTTGAAAAATTCACTATAGAAAAGGCAATCCCTGGCGTAATTAAAATTTTCGACAGTAAAAAAATTAATTATTGAAAAATTTACTGTAGTAAAGGTAATCCCTGGTGCAATTAAAAACTTGGGACCGTAAAAAATTATTTTTTGTAAAATTTACTGTAGAAAAGGCAATCCCTGGCGCAATTAAAATTTTGCGACAGTAGTAAATTATTTTTTGCAAAATTTACTACAGAAAAGGCAATCCATGGCGTAATTAAAATTTGCGACAGTATAAAATTATTTTTTGAAAAATTTACTATAGAAAAGGCAATCCCTGGCGTATTTAAAATTTTCGACAGTAAAAAATTAATTATTGAAAAATTTACTGTAGAAAAACATAATCCCTGGCGCAATTAAAACTTGGGACAGTAAAAAATTATTTTTTGTAAAATTTACTGTAGAAAAGGCAATTCCTGGCGCAATTAAAATTTGCGACAGTAGAAAATTATTTTTTGAAAAATTTACTATAGAAAAGGCAATCCCTGGCGTAATTAAAACTTGCGACAGTAAAAAATTATTTTTTGTAAAATTTACTATAGAAAAGGCAATCCCTGGCGTAATTAAAAATTTGCGACAGTAGAAAATTAATTTGTGAAAAATTTACTATAGAAAAGGCAATCCCTGGCGGATTTAAAATTTGCGACAGTAAAAAATTAATTTTGAAAAAATTTACTATAGAAAAGGCAATCCCTGGCGCAATTAAAATTTGCGACAGTAAAAAATTATATTTTGAATAATTTACTATAGAAAAAACAATCCCTGGGGCAATTAAAATTTTGCGACAGTAAAAAATTATTTTTTGCAAAATTTACTACAGAAAAGGCAATCTATGGCGTAATTAAAAATTTGCGACATTATAAAATTATTTTTTGAAAAATTCACTATAGAAAAAGGCAATCCCTGGCGTAATTAAAATTTTTCGACAGTAAAAAATTAATTATTGAAAAATTTACTGTAGTAAAGGTAATCCCTGGTGCAATTAAAACTTGGGACAGTAAAAAATTATTTTTTGTAAAATTTACTGTAGAAAAGGCAATCCCTGGCGCAATTAAACTTTGCGGACAGTAGTAAATTATTTTTTGCAAAATTTACTACAGAAAAGGGCAATCCATGGCGTAATTAAAATTTCCGACAGTATAAAATTATTTTTTGAAAAATTTACTATAGAAAAGGCAATCCCTGGCGTAATTAAAATTTTCGACAATAAAAAATTAATTATTGAAAAATTTACTGTAGAAAAGGTAATCCGTGGCGCCAATTAAAACTTGGGACAGTAAAAAATTATTTTTTGTAAAATTTACTGTAGAAAAGGCAATCCCTGGCGCAATTAAAATTTGCGACAGTAGAAAATTATTTTTTGAAAATTTTACTATAGAAAAGGCAATCCCTGGCGTAATTAAAATTTTCGACAGTAAAAAATTAATTTTGAAAAATTTACTGTAGAAAAGGGCAATCCCTGGCATAATTAAAACTTGCGACAGTAAAAAATTATTTTTTGTAAAATTTACTATAGAAAAGGCAATCCCTGGCGTAATTAAAATTTTCGACAGTAAAAAATTAATTTTTGAAAAATTTACTGTAGAAAAAGGTAATCCCTGGCGCAATTAAAATTTGTCGACAGTAGAAAATTTATTTTTGAAAAATTTACTGTAGTAAAGGCAATCCCTGTCGCAATTAAAATTTGCGACAGTAAAAAATTAATTTGTGAAAATATTTACCAAAGAAAAGGCAATCCCTGGCGTATTTAAAATTTGCGACAGTAAAAAATTAATTTTTGAAAAATTTACTGTAGAAAAGGCAATCCCTGGCGTAATTAAAATTTTCGACAGTAAAAAAATTATTTTTTGCAAAATTTACTATAGAAAAGGCAAACCCTGGCGCAATTAAAATTTGCGACAGTATAAATTAATTTGTGAAAAATTTACTATAGAAAAGGCAATCCCTGTCGTATTTAAAATTTGCGACAGTAAAAAATTAATTTTTGAAAAATTTACTGTAGAAAAGGCAATCCCTGGCGTATTTAAAATTTGCGACAGTAAAAAAGTAATTTTTGAAAAATTTACTATAGAAAAGGCAACCCTGGCGTATTTTAAAATTTGCGACAGTAAAAAAATTAATTTTGAAAAATTTACTATAGAAAAGGCAATCCCTGGCGGATTTAAAATTTGCGACAGTAAAAAATTATTTTTTGAAAAATTTACTGTAGAAAAGGCAATCCCTGGCGCAATTAAAATTTGCGACAGTAGAACAATATTTTTTGAAAAATTTACTATAGAAGCGGCAATCCCTGGCGCAATTAAAACTTGCGACAGTAAAAAATTATTTTTTTGTTAAAATTTACTATAGAAAAGGCAATACCTGGCGTATTTTAAAATTTGCGACAATAAAAAAATTATTTTTTGAATAATTTACTATAGAAAAGGCAATCCCTGGCGCAATTAAAATTTGCGACAGTAAAAATTTTTTTTTTTGAATAATTTACTATAGAAAAGGCAATCCCTGGCGCAATTAAAATTTGCGACAGTAAAAAATTATTTTTGCAAAATTTACTATAGAAGAGGCAATCCCCTGGCGTATTTAAAATTTGCGACAGTATAAAATTAATTTGTGAAAAATTTACTATAGAAAAGGCAATCCCTGGCGTATTTTAAAATTTGCCGACAGTAAAAAATTATTTTTTGAATAATTTACAGTAGAAAAGGCCAATCCCTGGCGCAATTAAAATTTCCGACAGTAGAAAATTATTTTTTGAAAAATTTACTGTAGAAAAGGCAAACCCTGGCGCAATTAAAATTTGCGACAGTAAAAAATTATTTTTGAAAAATTTACTATAGAAATGTAATCCCTGGCGTAATTAAAATTTCCGACAGTAAAAAATTAGTTTTTGAAAAATTTTACTGTAGAAAAGGCAATCCCTGGCGTAATTAAAATTTGCGACAGTAAAAAATTATTTTTTGAAAAATTTACTGTAGAAAAGGCAATCCTGGCGCAATTAAAATTTGCGACAGTAGAAAATAATTTTTTGAAAAATTTACTATAGAAAGGGCAATCCCTGGCGCAATTAAAATTTGCTACAGTAAAAAAATTGTTTTTTGAAAAATTTACTATAGAAAAGGCAATCCCTGGCGCAATTAAAATTTGCGACATTAAAAAATTATTTTTTGGATAATTTACTATAGAAAAGGCAATCCCTGGCGCAATTAAAACTTGCGACAGTAAAAAATTAATTTTTGAAAAATTTACTATAGAAAAGGCAATCCCTGGCGGATTTAAAATTTGCTACAATAAAAAAATTATTTTTTGAAAAATTTACTTTAGAAAAGGCAATCCCTGGCGCAATTAAAATTTGCGACAGTAGAAACAATATTTTTTGAAAAATTTACTATAGAACCGGCAATCACTGGCGCAATTAAAACTAGCGACAGTAAAAAAATTATTTTTTGTAAAATTTACTATAGAAAAGGCAATAACTTGCGTATTTAATATTTGCGACAGTAAAAAAATTATTTCTTGAATAATTTACTATAGAAAAGGCAATCTCTGGCGCAATTAAAAGTTTGCGACAGTAAAAAATTTTTTTTTTGAATAATTTACTATAGAAAAGGCAATCCCTGGCGCAATTAAAATTTGCGACAGTAAAAAATTATTTTTTGCAAAATTTACTATAGAAGAGGCAATCCCTGGCGTATTTAAATTTGCGACAGTATAAAATTAATTTGTGAAAAATTTACTATAGAAAAGGGCAATCCCTGGCGTATTAAAAATTTGCGACAGTAAAAAATTATTTTTTGAATAATTTACAGTAGAAAAGGCAATCCCTGGCGCAATTAAAATTTGCGACAGTAGAAAATTATTTTTTGAAAAATTTACTGTAGGAAAAGGCAATCCCTGGTGCAATTAAAATTTGCGACAGTAAAAAATTATTTTTTGAAAAATTTACTATAGAAAGGTAATCCCTGTCGTAATTAAAATTTCCGACAGTAAAAAATTAATTTGTGAAATATTTACCAAAGAAAAGGCAATCCCTGGCGTATTTAAAATTTGCGACAGTAAAAAATTAATTTTTGAAAAATTTACTGTAGAAAAGGCAATTCCTGGCGCAATTAAAATTTGCGACAGTAGAAAATTATTTTTTGAAAAATTTACTATAGAAAAGGCAATCCCTGGCGTAATTAAAACTTGCGACAGTAAAAAAATTATTTTTTGTAAAATTTACTATAGAAAAGGCAATCCCTGGCGTAATTAAAATTTGCGACAGTAGAAAATTAATTTGTGAAAAATTTTACTATAGAAAAGGCAATCCCTGGCGGATTTAAAATTTGCGACAGTAAAAAATTAATTTTTTGAAAAATTTACTATAGAAAAGGCAATCCCTGGCGCAATTAAAATTTGCGACAGTAAAAAAATTATATTTTGAATAATTTACTATAGAAAAAACAATCCCTGGGGCAATTAAAAATTTGCGACAGTAAAAAATTATTTTTTGCAAAATTTACTACAGAAAAGGCAATCTATGGCGTAATTAAAATTTGCGACATTATAAAATTATTTTTGAAAAATTCACTATAGAAAAGGCAATCCCTGGCGTAATTAAAATTTTCGACAGTAAAAAATTAATTATTGAAAAATTTACTGTAGTAAAGGTAATCCCTGGTGCAATTAAAACTTGGGACAGTAAAAAATTATTTTTTGTAAAATTTACTGTAGAAAAGGCAATCCCTGGCGCAATTAAAAATTTGCGACAGTAGTAAATTATTTTTTGCAAAATTTACTACAGAAAAGGCAATCCATGGCGTAATTAAAATTTCCGACAGTATAAAATTATTTTTTTGAAAAATTTACTATAGAAAAGGCAATCCCTGGCGTAATTAAAATTTTCGACAATAAAAAATTAATTATTGAAAAAATTTACTGTAGAAAAAGGTAATCCGTGGCGCAATTAAAACTTGGGGACAGTAAAAAAATTATTTTTTGTAAAATTTACTGTAGAAAAGGCAATCCCTGGCGCAATTAAAATTTGCGGACAGTAGAAAATTATTTTTTGAAAAAATTTACTATAGAAAAGGCAATCCCTGGCGTAATTAAAATTTTCGACAGTAAAAAATTAATTTTTGAAAAATTTACTGTAGAAAAGGCAATCCCTGGCGTAATTAAAACTTGCGACAGTAAAAAATTATTTTTTGTAAAATTTACTATAGAAAAGGCAATCCCTGGCGTAATTAAAATTTTCGACAGTAAAAAATTAATTTTGAAAAATTTACTGTAGAAAAGGTAATCCCTGGCGCAATTAAAATTTGCGACAGTAGAAAATTATTTTTTGAAAATTTACTGTAGTAAAGGCAATCCCTGTCGCAATTAAAATTTGCGACAGTAAAAAATTAATTTGTGAAATATTTACCAAAGAAAAGGCAATCCCTGGCGTATTTAAAATTTGCGACAGTAAAAAATTAATTTTTGAAAAATTTACTGTAGAAAAAGGCAATCCCTGGCGTAATTAAAAATTTTCGACAGTAAAAAATTATTTTTTTGCAAAATTTACTATAGAAAAAGGCAAACCCTGGCGCAATTAAAATTTGCGACAGTATAAAATTAATTTGTTGAAAAATTTACTATAGAAAAGGCAATCCCTGTCGTATTTAAAATTTGCGACAGTAAAAAAATTAATTTTTGAAAATTTACTGTAGAAAAGGCAATCCCTGGCGTATTTAAAATTTGCGACAGTAAAAAAGTAATTTTTGAAAAAATTTACTATAGAAAAGGCAACCCTGGCGTATTTAAAATTTGCGACAGTAAAAAAATTAATTTTTGAAAAATTTACTATAGAAAAGGCCAATCCTGGCGGATTTAAAATTTGCGACAGTAAAAAATTATTTTTTGAAAAATTTACTGTAGAAAAGGCAATCCCTGGCGCAATTAAAATTTGCGACAGTAGAACAATAATTTTTTGAAAAATTTACTATAGAAGCGGCAATCCCTGGCGCAATTAAAACTTGCGACAGTAAAAATTATTTTTTTGTAAAATTTACTATAGAAAAAGGGCAATACCTGGCGTATTTAAAATTTGCGACAATAAAAAAATTATTTTTTGAATAATTTACTATAGAAAAGGCAATCCCTGGCGCAATTAAAATTTGCGACAGTAAAAATTTTTTTTTTTGAATAATTTACTATAGAAAAAGGCAATCCCTGGCGCAATTAAAATTTGCGACAGTAAAAATTATTTTTTGCAAAATTTACTATAGAAGAGGCAATCCCTGGCGTATTTAAAATTTGCGACAGTATAAAAATTAATTTGTTGAAAAATTTACTATAGAAAAGGCAATCCCTGGCGTATTTAAAATTTGCGACAGTAAAAAAATTATTTTTTTGAATAATTTACAGTAGAAAAGGCATAGCCCTGGCGCAATTAAATTTCCGAACAGTAGAAAATTATTTTTTGAAAAATTTACTGTAGAAAAGGCAAACCCTGGCGCAATTTAAAATTTGCGACAGTAGAAAATAATTTTTTGAAAAATTTACTATAGAAAGGGCAATCCCTGGCGCAATTAAAATTTGCTACAGTAAAAAATTGTTTTTTGAAAAATTTACTATAGAAAAGGCAATCCCTGGCGCAATTAAAATTTGCGACATTAAAAAAATTATTTTTTGGATAATTTACTATAGAAAAGGCAATCCTGGCGCAATTAAAACTTGCGACAGTAAAAAATTAATTTTTGAAAAATTTACTATAGAAAAGGCAATCCCTGGCGGATTTAAAATTTGCTACAATAAAAAATTATTTTTTGAAAAATTTACTTTAGAAAAGGCAATCCCTGGCGCAATTAAAATTTGCGACAGTAGAACAATATTTTTTGAAAAATTTACTATAGAACCGGCAATCACTGGCGCAATTAAAACTAGCGACAGTAAAAAAATTATTTTTGTAAAATTTACTATAGAAAAAGGCAATAACTTGCGTATTTAATATTTGCGACAGTAAAAAAATTATTTCTTGAATAATTTACTATAGAAAAGGCAATCTCTGGCGCAATTAAAATTTGCGACAGTAAAAAATTTTTTTTTTGAATAATTTACTATAGAAAAGGCAATCCCTGGCGCAATTAAAATTTGCGACAGTAAAAAATTATTTTTTGCAAAATTTACTATAGAAGAGGCAATCCCTGGCGTATTTAAATTTGCGACAGTATAAAATTAATTTGTGAAAAATTTACTATAGAAAAGGCCAATCCCTGCGTATTAAAAATTTGCGACAGTAAAAAAATTATTTTTTGAATAATTTACAGTAGAAAAGGCAATCCCTGGCGCAAATTAAAATTTGCGACAGTAGAAAATTATTTTTTGAAAAATTTTACTGTAGAAAAGGCAATCCCTGGTGCAATTAAAATTTGCGACAGTAAAAAATTATTTTTTGAAAAATTTACTATAGAAAGGTAATCCCTGTCGTAATTAAAATTTCCGACAGTAAAAAATTAATTTGTGAAATATTTACCAAAGAAAAGGCAATCCCTGGCGTATTTAAAATTTGCGACAGTAAAAAATTAATTTTTGAAAAATTTACTGTAGAAAAGGCAATCCCTGGCGTAATTAAAATTTTCGACAGTAAAAAATTATTTTTTGCAAAAATTTACTATAGAAAAGGCAAACCCTGGGCGCAATTAAAATTTGCGACAGTATAAAAATTAATTTGTGAAAAATTCACTATAGAAAAGGCAATCCCTGGCGTAATTAAAATTTTTCGACAGTAAAAAATTAGTTATTGAAAAATTTACTGTAGTAAAGGTAATCCCTGGTGCAATTAAAACTTGGGACAGTAAAAAATTATTTTTTGTAAAATTTACTGTAGAAAAGGCCAATCCCTGGCGCAATTAAAATTTGCGACAGTAGTAAATTATTTTTTTGCAAAATTTACTACAGAAAAGGCAATCCATGGCGTAATTAAAATTTCCGACAGTATAAAATTATTTTTGAAAAATTTACTATAGAAAAAGGCAATCCCTGGCGTAATTAAAATTTTCGACAGTAAAAAATTAATTATTGAAAAATTTACTGTAGAAAAAGGTAATCCGTGGCGCAATTAAAACTTGGGACAGTAAAAAATTATTTTTTGTAAAATTTACTGTAGAAAAGGCAATCCCTGGCGCAATTAAAATTTGCGACAGTAGAAAATTATTTTTTGAAAAATTTACTATAGAAAAGGCAATCCCTGGCGTAATTAAAATTTTCGACAGTAAAAAATTAATTTTTGAAAAAATTTACTGTAGAAAAGGGCAATCCCTGGCGTAATTAAAACTTGCGACAGTAAAAAATTATTTTTTGTAAAATTTTACTATAGAAAAGGCCAATCCCTGGCGTAATTAAAATTTTCGACAGTAAAAAATTAATTTTTGAAAAATTTACTGTAGAAAAGGTAATCCCTGGCGCAATTAAAATTTGCGACAGTAGAAAATTATTTTTTGAAAAATTTACTGTAGTAAAGGCAATCCCTGTCGCAATTAAAATTTGCGACAGTAAAAAATTAATTTGTGAAATATTTACCAAAGAAAAGGCAATCCCTGGCGTATTTAAAATTTGCGACAGTAAAAAAATTAATTTTTGAATAATTTACAGTAGAAAAGGCAATCCCTGGCGCAATTAAAATTTCCGACAGTAGAAAATTATTTTTTGAAAAATTTACTGTAGAAAAGGCAAACCCTGGCGCAATTAAAATTTGCGACAGTAAAAAATTATTTTTTGAAAAATTTACTATAGAAATGTAATCCCTGCGTAATTAAAATTTCCGACAGTAAAAAATTAGTTTTTGAAAAATTTACTGTAGAAAAGGCAATCCCTGGCGTAATTAAAATTTGCGACAGTAAAAAAATTATTTTTTTAAAAAATTTACTGTAGAAAAGGCAATCCCTGGCGCAATTAAAATTTGCGACAGTAGAAAATTATTTTTTGAAAAATTTTACTATAGAAAAGGGCAATCCCTGGCGCAATTAAAAATTTGCTACAGTAAAAAATTGTTTTTTGAAAAAATTTACTATAGAAAAGGGCAATCCCTGGCGCAATTAAAATTTGCGACATTAAAAAATTATTTTTTGGATAATTTACTATAGAAAAGGCAATACCTGGCGCAATTATAACTTGCGACAGTAAAAAATTAATTTTTGAAAAATTTTACTATAGAAAAGGCAATCCCTGGCGGATTTAAAATTTTGCTACAATAAAAAATTATTTTTTGAAAAATTTACTTTAGAAAAAGGCAATCCCTGGCGCAATTAAAATTTGCGACAGTAGAACAATATTTTTTGAAAAATTTACTATAGAACCGGCAATCCCTGGCGCAATAAAAAATAGCGACAGTAAAAAATTATTTTTTGTAAAATTTACTATAGAAAAGGCAATAACTTGCGTATTTAATATTTGCGACAGTAAAAAAATTATTTCTTGAATAATTTACCTATAGAAAAAGGCAATCTCTGGCGCAATTAAAATTTGCGACAGTAAAAATTTTTTTTTTGAATAATTTACTTTAGAAAAGGCAATCCCTGGCGCAATTAAAATTTGCGACAGTAAAAAAATTATTTTTTGCAAAATTTACTACAGAAGAGGCAATCCCTGGCGTATTTAAAATTTGCGGACAGTATAAAATTAATTTTGTGAAAAATTTACTATAGAAAAGGCAATCCCTGGCGTATTAAAAATTTGCGACAGTAAAAAATTATTTTTTGTAATAATTTACAGTAGAAAAGGCAATCCCTGGCGCAATTAAAATTTGCGACAGTAGAAAATTATTTTTTGAAAAATTTACTGTAGAAAAGGCAATCCCTGGTGCAATTAAAATTTGCGACAGTAAAAAATTATTTTTTGAAAAATTTACTATAGAAAGGTAATCCCTGTCGTAATTAAAATTTTCCGACAGTAAAAAATTAGTTTTTGAAAAATTTACTGTAGAAAAGGCAATCCCTGGCGTAATTAAAAATTTGCGACAGTAAAAAAATTATTTTTTGAAAAATTTACTGTAGAAAAAGGCAATCCCTGGCGCAATTAAAATTTGCGACAGTAGAAAATTATTTTTTGAAAAATTTACTATAGAAAAGGCAATCCCTGGCGCAATTAAAATTTGCTACAGTAAAAAATTGTTTTTTGCAAAATTTTACTATAAGAAAAGGCAATCCCTGGCGCAATTAAAATTTGCGACAGTAAAAAAATTATTTTTTTGCAAAATTTACTATAGAAAAGGCAATCCCTGGCGTAATTAAAATTTTCGACAGTACAAAATTAATTTTTGAAAAATTTACTATAGAGAAGGTAATCCCTGGCGCAATTAAAATTTGCGACAGTAAAAAAATTATTTTTTGAAAAAATTTACTGTAGAAGAGGCAATACCTGGCGCAATTAAAATTTGCGACAGTAAAAAATTATTTTTTGCAAAATTTACTATAGAAAAGGCAATCCTGGCGCAATTAAAATTTGCGACAGTAAAAATTATTTTTTGCAAAATTTACTGTAGAAAAGGCAAACCTGGCGTATTTAAAATTTGCGACAGTAAAAAATTAATTTTTGAAAAAATTTACTATAGAAAAGGCAATCCCTGGCGGATTTTAAAATTTGCGAACAGTAAAAAATTATTTTTTGAAAAATTTACTGTAGAAAAGGCAATCCCTGGCGCAATTAAAATTTGGCGACAGTAGAACAATATTTTTTGAAAAATTTACTATAGAAGCGGCAATTCCCTGGCGCAATTAAAACTTGCGACAGTAAAAAATTATTTTTTGTAAAATTTACTATAGAAAAGGCAATACCTGGCGTATTTAAAATTTGCGACAATAAAAAAATTATTTTTTTGAATAATTTACTATAGAAAAAGGCAATCCCTGGGCGCAATTAAAATTTGCGACAGTAAAAATTTTTTTTTTGAATAATTTACTATAGAAAAGGCAATCCCTGGCGCAATTAAAATTTGCGACAGTAAAAAATTATTTTTTGCAAAATTTACTATAGAAGAGGCAATCCCTGGCGTATTTAAAATTTGCGACAGTATAAAATTAATTTGTGAAAAATTTTACTATAGAAAAAGGCAATCCCTGGCGTATTTAAAATTTGCGACAGTAAAAAATTATTTTTTGAATAATTTACAGTAGAAAAGGCAATCCCTGGCGCAATTATAAATTTCCGACAGTAGAAAAATTATTTTTTGAAAATTTACTGTAGAAAAGGCAAACCCTGGCGCAATTAAAATTTGCGACAGTAGAAAATAATTTTTGAAAAATTTACTATAGAAAGGGCAATCCCTGGCGCAATTAAAATTTGCTACAGTAAAAAATTGTTTTTTGAAAAATTTACTATAGAAAAGGCAATCCCCTGGCGCAATTAAAATTTGCGACATTAAAAAATTATTTTTTGGATAATTTACTATAGAAAAGGCAATCCCTGGCGCAATTAAAACTTGCGACAGTAAAAAATTAATTTTTTGAAAAATTTACTATAGAAAAGGCAATCCCTGGCGGATTTAAAATTTGCTACAATAAAAAATTATTTTTGAAAAATTTACTTTAGAAAAGGCAATCCCTGGCGCAATTAAAATTTGCGACAGTAGAACAATATTTTTTGAAAAATTTACTATAGAACCGGCAATCACTGGCGCAATTAAAACTAGCGACAGTAAAAAATTATTTTTTGTAAAATTTACTATAGAAAAAGGCAATAACTTGCGTATTTAATATTTGCGACAGTAAAAAATTATTTCTTGAATAATTTACTATAGAAAAGGCAAATCTCTGGCGCAATTAAAATTTGCGACAGTAAAAATTTTTTTTTTGAATAATTTACTATAGAAAAGGCAATCCTGGCGCAATTAAAATTTGCGACAGTAAAAAAATTATTTTTTGCAAAATTTACTATAGAAGAGGCAATCCCTGGCGTATTTAAATTTGCGACAGTATAAAATTAATTTGTGAAAAATTTACTATAGAAAAGGCAAATCCCTGGCGTATTAAAAATTTGCGGACAGTAAAAAAATTATTTTTTTGAATAATTTACAGTAGAAAAGGCAATCCCTGGCGCAATTAAAATTTGCGACAGTAGAAAATTATTTTTTGAAAAATTTACTGTAGAAAAGGCAATCCCTGGTGCAATTAAAATTGCGACAGTAAAAAATTATTTTTTGAAAAATTTTACTATAGAAAGGTAATCCCTGTCGTAATTAAAATTTCCGACAGTAAAAAAATTAATTTGTGAAATTATTTACCAAAGAAAAGGCAATCCCTGGCGTATTTAAAATTTGCGACAGTAAAAAATTAATTTTTGAAAAATTTACTGTAGAAAAGGCAATCCCTGGCGTAATTAAAATTTTCGACAGTAAAAAAATTATTTTTTGCAAAATTTACTATAGAAAAGGCAAACCCTGGCGCAATTAAAATTTGCGACAGTATAAAATTAATTTGTGAAAAATTCACTATAGAAAAGGCAATCCCTGGGCGTAATTAAAATTTTCGACAGTAAAAAAATTAATTATTGAAAAATTTACTGTAGTAAAAGGTAATCCCTGGTGCAATTAAAACTTGGGACAGTAAAAAATTATTTTTTGTAAAATTTTACTGTAGAAAAGGCAATCCCTGGCGCAATTAAAATTTGCGACAGTAGTAAATTATTTTTTTGCAAAATTTACTACAGAAAAAGGCAATCCATGGCGTAATTAAAATTTCCGACAGTATAAAATTATTTTTTGAAAAAATTTACTATAGAAAAGGCAATCCCTGGCGTAATTAAAATTTTCGACAGTAAAAAATTAATTATTGAAAAATTT